>CAAKHB010007111.1:119716-141939 GCA_901007665.1 Aeoliscus strigatus
CCCCCCCAACCCCCCCCCCCCCCCCCCCCACAACACACACACACACACACACACACACAAACACAAACACACTGTTCCCTCATTGTTTCCTGACAGAGAAGAAATTGATATTGTGCTGCCAAGCATCCAGAAGTGTGAAATAGTGTTTAATAGGGGAGATGAGCTACAGTTCTACAAAAACAATTCTGCAAAAGTGTGAGGAACAGTGGTGAGAAACAGTCACGAATCCTCCAACCCACATCCCCAGATGCTGATGTAGAGTGACTTTGGCAGAACTAGCAGCTGAAAGCACGAAAGTTTGCCTCCACACTACACCTCCTCAGCATGGTGAAATTATATATATAACAAAGCCAAAGCTCAGGTTATGTAGCAGTATTATATCATCTGACAGTAGAGATATATTCTATAAGATTTGTTTACATGTTGTGTTCTTCATGATGTCAACTCATCTGTTCATTGTTTTTTTTTTTTATTGCATCAATTAAAACACAGCGTCTTATTACCACCACCAAGGAGATTGCTGTAGAAGAAGAAGAGTTGTCAGAAGTCATGGGTTGTCTTACACAGATGCCCCAAATGCACTGAAAGAACATCAGCTCCTCCTCAGGCCCAACCCCACCCCACCTGAGCATTGTGGCTCCACTCCATCACAATCCAGTTCCCCCTTCGATGTGGGTGCTGACGTCACAGCGCCGGCTGCCGTGGCGTTTTTTTTTACCGTGACATAAACGCATAAACAATGTAGAACATGAAGGAGATGCAGAAGTTGGGACTGTTTGTGGATTTCTGCAACAGACATAGAAAAGAGACGGAGCAGGACACGATCGCCGACACAGAACTTCCCTCCGCTTTGTCTTCCACATCCACACATAGTATTTAAAGAAAACTGGTTGCATTTGAAATTGTCATTACAAACATCTTTGCGTAGGATCAACTGGTGGTTTTTAGTTTCTTTCATCTAGTGCAGCTGGTGGCTTGCTCGCAGTGTGGGCTGAGCCCTGAGGAGGGACTCCTGAGCATTGAGCACTGGGTCACAAACTGGTCTCACATATTTCGCCGTGGCGTTGGCAAAATGGGCTCCCCAGTGGTGGGTAAGTGGATTCCTGGAACACTCTTTTCCTGTGATGGACTGCCTCCACTCCACTGCTTTTTATTATCTATTTTGGTCATTCAGTTTATCCAGTGTTGAAAGTATTTTTTTTTTCATATTTGAATAAGAAAATGAATTGTTCAATACCATATTTAATACATTTTGAAATGTTGTTAAATATGGTTGGAATTTTGTTTTTGAGATTTCTCCACACATCGTTCATGTCATTTTAATCAGCGTCAATAAAGTCTGTCAGTATTAAGCAAATACAGTATGTATCTGACATGTATCTGCTGACATGAGGAGGCAGAACACCTTTCACATTGAGCCTTCATGTTTGCAGCTAAATATCAGGTTCTGACAGTTCTGAACATAAGCTCACCTTTATAAAACACTGCTCTCATTCAGTCTCACTAGAAAGCCTGCAGACAGACAACCACGCGGCTAAAAAGCTTACGCACAGGAGTGAGCAGCTGTCAGAAATTCAGCTGCTTCAAATGACAAATTCTGCAGAGCCTCGTGGCATCTAAAATAAAGCTAAGCTGGGGCACATTGTGCTTCTCTCTCTCTCTCTCTGTCAGGGGTTTCTTTATGTCGGGGACAAATATTCAGATAGTGTTATACTGGGCTGCAGGTGCTGAATGGAGGTATTAGAGTCTTAACTAGGGCTAAGATTCACTCCCCACTTGTCTGGTCAGAACTGAAGAAACTTCTCGGATGAGTGGCGAAACATCTTCAAGTAAACTAGAAGTCCAGTTGCCTATGATTTAACCAAGCAAGACACCATGACCTGGATGACTGAGAACCTTCACAGACACAGGGCTAAGATTAGTACAACACTTCAATGCACAGTTCTCAAATTTGCCAAAAGTTCCGCCCCCACACACTTTTGGTCCTTACACAGTGGTCAAATCAACTTTGAAAAGTAACAACAAAACAAACTTGGATTACTGCAATGGGTATATATTTTTTTCATTTCCACTGATGACATTTTTTATATACAAATATTTAACGTACACATGCAAACAGCAGTGTGTTCATTCATTCACCCTCTCCCGTCATCTCAGCCACATGAAGGACAGACAACCATTCACACTCACATTTACACATATGGCCAATTTAGAGTGACCAATTCACCTCAGTATGACTTTGGAGGTGGGGGGAAGCTGAAGTACCTGGAGAGAACCCACACAGACAGCAGCTTGAAAAATTTTTTATTCATTTGTTAACTTATAGTGCATTTTTATTTAATTTCAGCTCCACCTACAGGCCTGGAGTATGAACTACAACCTGTCCAGTCGTTTCCGATGGATCCATTTGGATCAAATATTCTACAGTACCAAGGAAGACGGAGGAAAAATAGGTTGTTGTGGTACGTTATGTGGACGTGGCCTGAGTTGTAGACTGTAGACTCCTTTCCTTGCATCCTATTTTTTACCGATAGCAGCGATAGAGATATAATGCCCAAACATAGTTTTGCAACTACTGCTCCTTAATGTACACTCACTCTAACATTCCTCACAGAGGCTGTTTAGTTTGCATCAAAACACTTGGCAGTGTGATAAATGTGTATCTATTCACATCCATTTCAGATATGTTTATCTCAGTAACTGGTCAGGGACAGTTACATGGCTGTCTGCATCTGTCTGTGCCACTCACAGAAAACCCACTTAGTAATTTAAATGGGATCAGAAGAGCTTAGAACAGGCAGTTTCCCAAAACACTTTGCACAGTTAAACTGATAACTTGAAAGGTTGCAAATCCTCTCCTTCAGAGATTCCGCCACCTCACAGCGCCACATGTTGAGATACAATAATTCTGAAGCTTAGGTATCAGAGAAGATCAGCCAGCAATTATCTCCAATACTTGAAATGAACGCCTCATAAACAGTATCAAGCGCGGGGCTCACTGTTTGAAGTGAATTTAAAAACATTGTGATAAGTGAAGCTGCTGTTGAGCTTCCAATGGTTCACTTTGGTCTGAGAAAGAGCCAGCAGGGAGTTGGCAGGGAGCAAACTTTGAAAACACTGTTTAGTTTTGTTTCCTTCATTTGCCAAACTGGTATTTTAGTCATATAATGACTAATTATTTGTACGTTGTTATTTTCCATTTGTTATTTTTCCATTTAGTTCCAGTAGCAGACTGAATATGCAGTAGCCAGGATGTTTTGTTCTCACCAATTTCCCCAAGGCTGAAAAAAACAGTAAAACAGTGACAAAACTAGCATTGTATGACATCTTTCAAGTAAATGTTCCAGTGTTCCAGTAACAGTGAGAATCAGAGACCAAGGATTTCTCCTCCTTCATAGCTCCACTGTGATTTGCGTGGTGAATCAGCTCAAGTCTGGATCACTGCACACATTTGGAAGGCAAGTTATTTTAATCATATATTGAAATACTTTCAGTTCTAGATACTAAATGTTTGTACCGCTGTAAATCCACTGTACATTGTAATATACATGTGTAAAGTTTACGTTGTTCAAATTGTAAATGCAACAAAAACCTCCACAAGCGTGAAATGATGTTTATTGTCTCAAATGTCAAACAAATGAGGAAATGGAAAGTAAAAATGGTTGGGGAATGAACAGTCAATATATCCAAGACAGAAGGGGCTGGGGGGCATGTGGGTGGGCAATTGTCACTGAAATAATAGACCGACATGACAAAGAGATATTTGCATGTCTAATGGGTGATAATCATGTGGGATGGTTCACTAATTGCCTCATCGTGTTTTGAATGTTTTCTTCTGTGCTCAGATTCTGTCCTCCAGTCATCTTCTCAATTTCTGTCAGTAGGACAAAAGACCTTCTCCAAGGTGTTCCTTGTATTTTACATCTACGGTTTCTGGAAGTTCCTCACTGGGATTTATGTTTGCTTACTCATTTTTGTTTTTTGATTATTTTTTTTCCTGGTTGGTCCATTCGAGTCTTTCCTGGGGCGTATTTAATAATGTATCTAATGTCAGCTTGGAATGGGTGATGCCACGTAGAGCAATAGTATCTTATGAGAAGAACGCTGTCTCCACAATGACGAAAAGAAGCTTTATGAGCACATCTGTCCATGCAAAATCTCCCAAGGTTACTAGCAAGGTTATTTGTTGCTTCTCAAATGTTTTCCACCTGCAAAGTGACAGGGATTTAAAGTAGTGTAACTTGATCTACTAAGATGGCAGCTCATTACACGGTCAGACACTGGGCTGACCCTGGTTCTGCCCTCCAAAGAGAGAGAGCGCTCATAGGGGTAATTCAGTGATGGGATTTTCTCTAAGATCACTCGGCTGAGAGAATGCTGTCGTAGACAGAAAATGCTGTTTAATTTCAGTTTGACCTCAAAGCTGTAAGCTTACTGTCATTTAAACAAAGCCTGTATAATGGAAGCACACATAGCGACTGACCTGGTGAAAACTTTATTACTGGCATAAATGACTTTGAATCAAAGCATCTATCGATCATGAATTATTCATCATCTGCCCTGTGCTCTCAGGACAAGCTCAAAAGAGGAACATAAAGGTACACAATTGATTCATAATTATTATAAATATTTTGTGTTCAGTAAAGTACTCAAACATAAACTTATGACAGATGAGAGGACATTCACTTCCTCTGTATTTGTACCTTTGGCCACACTCCTTTAACATTTCTCCAACCACCCACCAAGCGTGTGGCAGATGGGCGTGTCTAAGTCACTTGCTAATTAGACGACACATTTGTTGACTTACTGCGAATTAGTCCTCAGTGTGTTTTGGGTGTATCCTTCAATCAGCCAGCCAGAGTGTCCTCTCTCATTGCCTTTAAAAGTGGTGTGTCTGGACAGCACGGCGGATTGCGAGTTAGATGGAGGACGGACTCAGAAAGTACAAACACTGGACAGCTGAGGAGACAGATATCCTTGTTAATGTTCTTAATGCCTGTGGAATATTGTACCAGGTGCTAATCCTGTTAATGACCATAAAGACTTATTTTCATTCATCTCCTCTTGCTTGGTGGTGTTATGGGTCACGGTCGGGCTGGAGCCAATCCCAGCTGTCCACAGGTGAACGGCCGGGTACAACCTGGAGGAGTCACCAGCTCGTGAAAGACAGACAACCATTCACACACAAACTCACACTCACACCAGCAATTTAGCGTGACCAATCTCAGCATGCTTTGGGCTGATAGGCGACACTGCTAACCACTGCTCCACCGTTGTCATGCCATTAGGACGTGTGTCTGATAAATATTCTAATGTCCACAATCAGGACAACAGGCCAAAGTCAACGAGCGTCATTGTTTCTTTGTTTCATTGGAGCAGCTCCGGTCTCCGGAGAATGAACCAGGTAAGTGGAGCTGCTCCAGAACTAGCCTCTCCAGGGTCTAAATGATGTGGGAGGTTGGTGCCACAGGTCACTATCATGGATCTTGGTCAGCATCATAATCAACCTAGCATGGAGAAAAATGAATTATATTCAGTTGGTATTAATATTAAATTGCAATAAAATGTAAAACACATTAAATCAAGTTGTAGAAGCAAGTTTATCACCTTTAAAACCAAAAGTTGTCCCAGAGTAGTAGACAAGCCTGAATGTCGAGCCTTGCATACTAGTGTTACACAACAGAAGCTATCTACACATCTTTCTATCTTCTATGTGAACATTTGTCTTTGTGTTTAAAATTCATGACTGCCGTTATGAGGAATCGTATCATCCCCCACAGTATCAAATCTTATAACTAGGAATTTCCCATGCAATCTGCTAGTATTAACCCTGTTGACCCCATCGAACATTTTCAGTACACTTCATATACACACACACAGATAAATGTGTGTCTGATAAATGAATTATTGTTCAATATAAAAAGGATGGACGTGAGGATGAACAAAAGGACAGGAGCTGGATGATTTAGAGAGGCCATGTCTCAAGCAGTTACAAATGTGCACCCACCAACCAATGACCCATCTGAGGTATAGGTATGTGAGTTGTTTACTCCACACCACCCAACCCTTCTCCAAAAATCATAATCAAGAATTGTTAAGAATCCCAATAGAAAAGCAGGAAAGAAAATAGTACACAACCCCACACATAACACAGAACTCTGCCCAAACTGGCTGTAATATGAATGACAGCGTGCTTAGTCGGGTGGAAGGATATTCATGCATGGGAGGCATGAAGAGATAGAGAGATGGACAGCGAGAGAGAGAGAGAGAGGGAATGGGTGAGGGTATGAATAATTGATGACATAAACTTTTTCTGAATAGTCATCAAAATTCAGAAAACTGGAGAACAGAGTCTCCAACCTAACAAGGGAAAACAACATTTCAGCCAATATAATATGAATCTTGATCAATGCTTTCATATTTGTAATGTGAGCTCATCGCAGCATCTCTCTTTTAAATAGAAATGAGTCAAAAGAAAATGGGCAAAACAAAATTAATTTAGGTAAGTTATCCCATAAAAGTGTAGGGCACATGCCAGAATTTGTGAACAGAAAAAGTAAATAACTAACTTCCATAGTGGAGAATGGAGAATTAAAGTATCAAAAAATGCAATGCATATGCATGAAGCATATTAGCCATATTAGCATTTAGCCTGTAAATATTGAACTGTGAAACTGCATAGTGAGCGATGTTTTTGACCCTGAAAGATTCCAAACAATTACCTGATAAGGTCACAAGTTCATGGCCTCCCCATCAGCAAAGCACACGGAAGCTACAACATTGATGTCTGCTGCTGCAGATCAATAAACTCAACTCAGCTTTGATGCCCCAACTGATCTGACTGCACACACACACACACACACACACAGCGCCAGAACATGGAAAGTCCATATGCTAAATAATATACTCCAAAGGGACCAGATAAAAAGTATTTCAATTACTTCATTGCTCTAAAGGATAAAATAGATTTTTTTTTTTTTTTTTCACTTTTAAGCAGTGATTTATAGTAAACCTATACCGTTAACTCCTCCCACCCATGAGACTCCACGGCCCATCCAAGGTTAGAGCGGACAATGAGAGGTAATTAAGATAAAGTTAATAGAATGTGGTTATAGTTCAATAAGCCGCTATTTAATTGCAATAACTAGGCCTGACTTTGACTCCTGATGTTAAAAAATAAAACACCAAAACACTAATTGAATTTCACTTTCAGCTCTCATAAGGGATCTACTGGTCAATGGGTCACACTGTGCAGGGGAACGTGGACCAGCAACAAAAATATGGAGTAAATAGAATAAAGTTTTAAGTGTCACGCAGTTTTTGTATTTGACATCTTAGTAGTACAACTCAAAACAGTAATTTTATCATTCATGAACAGTGAACACTTTCTTGAGATCTAGCAGATGAAGGCAATAACCAGAGACCAAACTGAGTCTTCAGTCATAAATTCAAAAGCCCCATTAAGTATATTAGGTTTTGTCTGTTATGTATTTTTCCCTATTGTTGTCTGTATAAGAAGCTGGTAAAGAATATTTTATTGCCCAGACCAAGTTGAAATTGTCTGAATTGGCTAAGGGATATGAACTATAGCTAAATTTAGCTGGAGTTGCTAAAGTGGGAACGCTGTGTTACGTCAAATGTTTCTGAACTCTTTTTCTTTCCAACCCAAATGCTAAAGACAACAGGCGGGCAAGGACTTCATTCCAATGTTATTACTAGAAACACATGAAGGACAAAATACCAACTATAATGGAGCCATGTGGGAGAAAAAAAGGTACGAGGGATATCACACAAATCCAATACAAGGCAGCTCAGACGAAGCCAAAGCCAACAGAAACCCAGAGGAAACTATCAAGCACGGGTGAAACACATTAGGGAGTGACTCACATAGGAGGGAAACTTGACAGAACGTAAAAGGAGACAAGACCGGAGAAACAATGAAGAAGAGTAAAGTCTACAGACGCCAGTCTGAAGACACCAAACATGCATCAAGAAATACCCACCAGAAATTATCAGAAAAGTCCAAAACAACTTAACTTACAACACCAACAGTTAACAAAGAAACTGCAGATTCCACAGTGAACATGACCACGGACAATTAAATGATAAACACAGCTAACACTCAATTAATGCAGAATTCATGGGACCCGAGAACTGGTAGGACTGGTAGGATTCATTTGCTGATGTGCGGCTTCAGCTTTTGATGAAGGCTCTTCTTTTTAAATACAGTATTAATATTACAAAAAACATGCCGAGAATTGCAGATTTTTTTTTTTTTTTTAAATGATGATTTGCTTTAAAGTGTTTCAATATGGTCACAAAAATATTCAACAAATAAATGTTTGAGCAGATCAGATATGTGACTAAGTGGAGGTGGATCGACAGACAGTGGACTTGTGTAAATGTGGCCATCATTTATTGTTTGGCCAGCAAGCGGTGTTGCATCTTGTACCCAGGGAGTAATTTGGCAGAGCTTGACAAAAAAAGTGGTTTAAGCAGGCAGCGAGTGCCAAGCTGCCTCCCAGTGTTCCTAGCCTTGATGCTGTGTGGAGTGAAGAGCACAGAAAAGAACCATGTCATCTCAGGCACTAAGCGAAGGCAGGAAAAAGCAGGTTACATGCTTCATTAGGCAACAAACATCTTTGGGCCCCTGACACTTGCCTGGCAGGTGAATTGGTGGATGACATGAAAGGAAGGAAGAACACGAAGAAGACGTGGGCATCTTTAATTAATCTCTGCTAAAACTGAAGTAATCTAACACTTTTGGGGATGTGATGCAACACATGTGAGAGCACTTTGTATAACAGAGTACAGAAAAAGAAGTTGCTGGTGGGCTCAATTTAAATTTAGCAGGAGAAAAAAAAAGTGTGAAACAGGAATATGAGAATTTCTTTCATTCTTCTTTTCATGAGATCTTATCATTGGAGTTTAAAAGATCATATTTTGCCTAAATGTATGTTACTGTTTTACATAGAGTTAGATTTCAGTTACCTCATGATGCTTGTGCTGCTTATGCTGGGGAAACAGGAGATGGGAGAGATTAATGGTTGACGGAACCGAAAAGCAAAGAAGCATTCCGACGGAAGTGAACGACAGCAAAACAGGACCAGTGTGACATGTTTCTATACCGATGTGGTATTGTTTACAAGGGGATCAAGGTTTACCCAATATAAATGAATACATAGATTGAATTTTACCCCCTCCATACTCCATAGGATGGGTTCATTACCTGATAACCTCTTCTGGAAATGTGGAACAAAGGCAGGGACTTTCCTACATGTGCGATGGGAATGTAGTCTGATACAACGTGTGTGTGATTTAGTGTTACCATGGCAATATATCTATGGCTATAAAACCCTGTTTTCTCCTTCAGCGGGTAAGCCAAAGACCTGAAGCCACTAAGTGGCTGTGTAAACAGGCTAATTGTTAGGGACAATAATCACAATAAACACCACTGGTAGGTGCCTTAATTGTCCAGCTCTTTTATTTCTCACCGACATCATCCCTTTTGATAGTCCATTACATACAATACCAGGTTCCCACCCATTGTTCCCTCTGATCCATAAAGACACCTACTGGCTCAGTTTTACATTGCAGATCACCCCACAATGGTTTTCTTTGCTGGCCTCACCAGTGTGTTACTGTCCTTCTCTTGTCCAATAAAATGACATGTGACTTGCTGTCGACTGTCGTTTCCATGAAAATGCAGCATTAGTGTTCTGATAGAAAGATTAGCAAGTTCTCAGGAATGGAGTTGGTGAAAAAACTACCTTATACACGGGTGGTAACCTCGTCAGATCCAAGGATGGATACATGCGTATGATCTTCTGCCTCGACCAGTTGCTCTTAAACAAAGAGTGAAAGAGAAAGACAGTGAGATAAATGATTTTTGAAGTTAATGATTATGGCAAGTTATGGCTATTACTGTCTTTATAATCATGACCCAGACCTGAAATCTATCCTTGTGTTATCAGGTCTCATCATGCTGTTAAGCTCCGCCCACAGAATCTGTACTTGTCAGCCTATATCAGACAAGATGTGATTGGTCCTTATGGATTTTGTTTGATAGATAGATAATGAGCTCAGACAATTTTTGCCCAGACCAACCTGCAGAGCCAATCCACATATGCTGGAGGTTCGTCTGGATTATCCTGGCTGTTTAATTTCCCTTGGTACATGGCGATATGTCCAACAATTCATGCAGTAGGAGGAACTCTCTACTAGGGGGAATTTGGGAGATGCCGAAGCACATGTATTGCCCAGCAAGTCATGACAATCGGAGCAACAACACAATCATGTAAAGTAAATCCTTCTTTGTGTCGTCCCTGTATACAGAGGCAGAATAACGCGTCCCTGATGTGTACTCAAACAGTGGAAAAAGACATTTTTGATGACAGCTGTTGACAGCATTGACACTGCTTTCTAAACACGCAGACAGTTGATAAACGCCAGATTATACGGGAAAATACGCATTTCAAAACTGGAGTCGGACGGTCAGTAACAATGCAGGACAGTGTCTTGACAGTGTGAAGCAGAAACAGACACTAAGCTAGTTACTGGAGATTGTGTTGAAAATTAGTATTTGAATGAATGAAAAATGCCGTGTTTTTATGACTATTTGGAAATACAAATACCCCCTATGTTGATGCCTGCCGTGTATGTTGCCCAATACTCCTGGTTTATAAAGAGAATAGATTTATTTGACACAGTAATTAATTTAATTCATGAACATTTTACGTATCACATGAGAATGGAACTCATTTATATGACCTCTGCATGTATTTTGTGGGTTTCACATATTTTTTTTTTTGAGCAACCGAAATGAGCCACATGGTGTTGGGATTAGATGTGACTTGGGTCTTCTTTGACTGTCACGGGGGATATTTGCACTGTAGACTTTTTTTTTCCTCTGCTGGAGTTGACTTGACGTTGTGCAGCAAGCCTAAAATACAACCATGAGCTGTCAGATGTTAGCTGATAGCAGCAGCAGGGGATATCTATAATTCCCTGTCTGTTGCTAAGCCTTCTTTAAAAATATATTTTGGCAGAGAGTGTCACGATTCTTTCTCCATGTTATTTCACAGTTATTCAAACTGAAGCAATTGAAGTTTGAAGACAAATGTGTACTTTAAAAGAAAACACACAACTCTGATGGTGACATTAGTGGGTCATAAACTGATTTAATTAGACATAAGGATTTCCTTATTTATCTACTTTTATTTCTGTATCCAATCTTGTGGGTAAGATGACTGTATGGGCATAAACTAGGAGTATGCACACACACAAATCTACAAACAGTATATGCAGTGAGGAATGAGTTTCCTAGGATGGCGTAAGTCTACTTAGTATCTTGGCATTTAAAAGGCTGGGCCGGTCAAAAAGCACAAGTTATGTTACCATGATCCATCTTTTTAAAATATACACTTATTTTGACCTTGGCGTGGCTACATAGATAAGTCCAAGAAGGGCTTCTGAGATGTTGAAGAGAAAATATAACCCTCCCTCTGCTTCATCTTTTCATAAATTTCTCACAGAGCCTGAAGAGGGGCATCAATAATTTACTACTCTATACAAGGCAGTGATAGAAGGGAGAAGGGAAATAGGAAGGAAGGCAGGAAGGGAAGAAGGACCGACGGTACGGAAAGAGAGCAGTCAGGCCACATCCACGTGGAGACGCTTTGTTGTGTAAACACACGTTTTGCATCGTTTAGTTGATTCTCCCAACGGATCCTGTAAACGCACTTTTTTAAAGTCTGGTCTCAGGGTGAAACATTTGAATACACCACCCTCAGGTTTACGTCTGGACGGTGAATCCACATGCTTTCCATATCGAGGTGTCATCAGCCCACCCCTTGACCTCCAGCCTTCGACCTCTTCCCCCTACGACGTCCCATGACAACAACAAAAATGTCCATGATGCGATGGTGCTGTAGAACATAGTGAGTCTGTTCGGTATAAAGCCGTCAGCCTTTCTGCTTCTGCGTCTGTCTGTGGAGGTTCTCAGTGTTTTTCTTCGTTCACTTCAAGCGATAGCGACTCAAGGTGAGCGGATCTTCCACAGTGACTCTGACAAGTATTATTTTCTGTCACTTCTCTGGTCAAAAAGCACATCTTGGACGGTCGACTTTGCTAGGCTAACACAGCATTGACGCTCTGAGACGAGTTATTCTGTGTTTTCTTTGTTTACTTCAGGTGACCGCGACTCAAAGCAATCAGATCTTGAAAACATCGGCATCATTTTCCTCTCACTTTTTTTCTCATCAAAAATCCCATTTCGGACTGTTCTATTTGCTCTGCAGACAAGGAAGTGCTGTTTTTGGTGAATTTCAGCTCCACCCACAGGCCTGGAGTATGAACTACCACCTGTTGAGCTTTTTCCAATGAATCAGTTTGGATGCAAATATTCTTGAAATGGTGTCGAGGAAATTGGAGGAAACAAGGTTGTTTTGATACATGTGGACATGGCCTAAAGACATTTGGAGACAAAGGCTTTTTGAGGGTCAATTACAAGTGGAATGACAGAGGCAAGATAACAACACAATGATGAATGACACTGTCCGGGATGGATGTGTTTACCCACCACCCTCATCAAATTATAAATGTTAATTGTGTAATTTTCTAATTTATTACTCCCAGTTCTGCCCACAGACTTACCACTGTGAAGCTTTAGAAGGGCGCTGCATTTTTTTTTTTCCAGTCACATTATTTCCCGCAGCTTTAAAATAAATCAATGAGTTTTATTATGAGCAAATTATTATGTCATTGTACTGAACTTCATCCTCCTTATCACATTTTACACAAGCACTCATTATGGGTGAAAGGCATTGAGCCACAGGCTGAACTAATGCTGGGAATAAACTGTTTAAATAAAATTTCTCATGTAGCTAGTAAATTATTCTTTCTTTGTTTATGTTCAGGGAGGTTGCTCTCACCATAGTAAAACTGTTTTTGAGTACTTCAATAATATCTTTGAGAAACTGAAAGTGCACTACCTGCACATGAGTTTGTCATTATTCCGAGGGCTTTGGGACAAATTTAAAGCTTGTACTTCTTTTGCCAACTTGATTTAGGAGGTAAATCATAAGGGGATCAGGGTCCCTCTTATCCTATTTGCACAGCCACTGCTGCTTCCCCTGGTGCCTCTCCAAAGTGCATCAGGCTGCACCTGTTGGCACTCTTTTAATACATAAAGTAGGCAATTTCTACAGCTCATTGGTTTGATTAAGGTCTTTGGGTTAAGAGAATGTCCCTTCTCACACCCCACACGGTGGCTCGTGGGGCAACATTTCAACAATTAATTCTCACTGTGCTTTTGACAGTGACAAAACACCCACGGACCACGCTTCTAACTCCAAGCTCATTTGGAATGGAAATATGCCCCCTCCTCATCTGTTAAAGAGAAAAATGACTCCTTGCTGGAGGTATGGGCTTGCATTCCCACCCCACCCCCCACTCATTTATTCCCAATGGAGCAATGTCTTTGAAAAATTATGTTGCATGACAGAATCTATATTTTTCTGGGATATCCTGGCTTCTCAGATGGCTCCTGGGACCAGATTTAGCCTTCAGACGTGGCTCTGATAGCGCAGATGTTGTGGTTCATATGACATCATCTGGAGTAATTGTGGGTAATTCACCTGTACGCTGCACTACCTCAGCTGTTGTTTGATGTCTCTCATCTTCCCCTCTGGACATCATTAATTTCTTCTTGAAAAGCACAATTGCTACAGTGGCTGGAAACGGACACGAGTGGCTGCACAAAGCGTGACTCATCTCACATCTAGTCATTTCAAAATGGATAGAAATAATGTACCTGTTTTGAATGGATATGAAAGATGTTATCCTGCTTGCTATTCCTTCAATTTCCCGCCTCTATCAACATTTCAGCGTATCACCATCGTAGGCTTTTTATTGCTGTGTTCCCAGCAGCATACATGAATATTGTGACAACGCTGTGACATTTTTATTGCCAGGATTAGATAAGTGCAATGCAAATAAAGCTGGCTAAGATGCATTTGCCATTCACTGGATTTCTTCATTCTAAAGTCTCATTATGGCACGTCGAGCATAAACGATCCAAATCACACCAGAGTTCCAGTCCATAAACTCTGGTGGAGGTTTGCAAATAGTTACATATGTATGGCAGACTGCACCTGAAGGCGCAGAAGAAAATAGTGCGAGACTACAGACAGAATGAGATTGGGGAAAAGACAAATCAGGAAACATCCATCTTTCATTCCCAGTACTGATATTCAGTTAAGCTCATGGGTTTATTTCCTTAAATGCCACCACCTGTTCCCTAGTGTCAAGACTTGGCATAGGTGCATGCCAGACTTGACAGTCATGGTTTAGAGCAGCACGACAGTGAAAATTGAATCTTATCGTCATCCAAAATATCATCATATTTTTTCCTCTCTTGAAATACCACCCATTGTAATTCATCTGTCTGTTCTGTGCTCACAATCTCTGTCTGGAGGTAAAGTCACATCTCTCTCCTTTCATGTATTGTACTTAATTCAAATGCCAATTCCATAGTTTTGGACATTCCAGCTTCCACGGATACAACATCCAACTGTACGCTGTCATCAACATCAACTTAATTTAGTCCTCGGAAGACACAGTGAGGGTAGAGACACTCTTTTGCAGTGGTGCCAAGGTTACAAAAGAGTAAAACAAACATCTCCGTTCCATAAAATAAGTTATCCAACCCAAACCTACCTTGATATACTCAATTTACCAATTAAACAAGTGCAATTCAAATTGACCACAGTTGTGAAGTGTAGTTGGAAATGGTCTAAGGATGGGAGAGACTCTCTTTTGTCCTGTCCTCCTCTTGTCCAGGTAGCTTTTGAATCTCTCACCACCAGCCACTCCACATTTTTCTCTCTCATTGCCAGGAATCCTGAAGACAGTATTCTCTCTCTCTCTCTTTCTCTCTCTCTCTCTTTCAAAGGCGCTCCTCTGCCCCTGGACCTGTTATTCCCCCTTCTGCTGGCGGCCTTGCTAACAGATTGCCAATAAGCTCGATGGCAGGCCCCACCAACGTGTTCCACCCTCTATCCCCCCAAGTAATGACCTCCCTCAGGGGAGGGAGCTCCTGCCTGTCACTGATCCGACTAAACCTCTCCCATCTTCCTTTCCTCCCCTTCTTTTTCCTTCCCTGTGACACAGGCCCCGTGGCGTTGGGCAGTTTCATCACATGTGGAGGTGCATGCATGTGATTGCACATACAGTTACAATCAAACCTCATTGACTTTAGCTTATGCATTCCACTCTCTGTCTTTTCTCTGCTCTCCACCTTTTTCTTTTGTTTCATCAATTTTTCATAGATTTCAGAATAATAACACACCTGGCACTGATGCAGAATGAATATTTAAAACTAAACTGTGGATTAATCTACAGAGAAAATGTTCATAATCTTCTCAGTTGCACAAGAAATTGCAGTTACAGCCACTGAGTGACAATAGTGTGAGTTTAGGCTTTGAGCTAAATTCAATACTTACTTAAGTGACATTCACTCATGGCTAAGACAAACTGTGTCACGCTGTGTCAAAATCAGACAAATACAAAAGCCAGGATATCCGATCACATCCACTGAGTCAAGTTGAAAGAATCTAGTTTTGAATCTCTCCAGTCTAAATTGATGAGTTGAATTAATTCATTTGATTCAATACTTCCCCCATCGTAAACAACTGTATTAATTTACCCAACAAGCAAACATTGTCGACATTGGCACACCTGAAAAATGGGCTGTTACATCAAGGGGCACACCGGGGTGAGTCACTGCCTCGCTGTCATTGTTCTCTTTTCTCTTTCCTGGGAGTAAATACAAATTGCAAATGCCATATTTCCTGCCAGCCTTGGGTTTCAGCCAGTGTCTGCTTCTCATGCTACACACCATGTTGTTGCATATTGTGCCGCCCAGTCCAAATGAAACCCTAGTGAAGAAAATATTCATGCATTTCCTCCACAGCCATTTTATGTTTTGTATTTAAACTTTATTTAACAAGAAAGAATTGTTATTTTTGCAGTTTCAGACAAACACAGCAGTCATACAAAAACAGAAAACAAGGTAAATAATTACAACACATTAAGTAGCAGAGTCAATTTAGAAACAAAGTCACAGAGTTAGACAGCAAATGTCGTCTACAATTAGAAGTATATCAGCCAGATGTCTCTCATCCTCTAACAAACATCAAGTGATTTATCCTGAGCTGTTTATTCTATGCAAACGGAACACCAAACTTAAATACCTTTTTCTCATCTTCCCATTTCTGCGGCAATTTAATTTACAGGGGTGACATTGGACAAGCAAACCATTAAATAAGCAAATGCTAAATCACTATTGTTTTGGTGGCACCTTCTTGCAGTATGAAATGCTTAAATCCAACTTGGGCTAAAAGTGTATTGGTATATCTTGTGCTGATGGAGTGAATGATTGTGATTGATGGTCCTATGGTGAATTGATTAAATAAACAGCATTTCACGTTCACATTTCATGAAATCAAAATGGTGATCGTCACATAATTACAAGTCAATCGTGCCATAAAGAAAAATGAATGTCCTGTGGTCTTAAATGATCACATTGCACAAGCCCTCAGTGTTGAATAACCACATCCTCTCTGATGATTTCCACATTACATTTTTTTGCACAAGCACTGGCTGGAAAGAGTCGATAAAATCGATATTCTCGGTCTGACAAACTCATGGTCTTGGGCGTCAGTGGAGAAACTGACATTAGGTTAGAGAGCTCCGATGTTCGCCTAACTGTTCAGTTTACAAGTTGTTGAATGAAGGGAATTGTGTTCCCTGAAGTGTTGTCATGGTCACAGGGGCATGGAGACAAATGGAAACTGGCGGCTGTGCATCGTATTAGAGCCTTTCTCTGATGAAATAAATTAATTTCTCCAGCTTGTGCTGTCACCAGCTCCGAAACAAACAAACAAACATCAAACTGCTGGGATTGCTCTCCATTGCATCAATGATGCAGACAAGCCTCTGACAGTGACATTGGTATCAAAGGGCAGGTGTTCATTTAAGATCCAGCAGCAAATCCATTATTTCCACCACGCGTGTTGCATGTCTTTTTTGTGCATGCACAATTGCACGTCATTTCTAAGTCTATTAAAATGCAGCTCGCCTGAAACAGAAACATATCAATGTATCCTCTGTGCTTCTCCTAATTTCCGACCTGAACTTATTGGCTTGGTTAGTTCTAGTTCTTTTAATGTTGCTAGTCTCAGACTCCAGCCCCACTTCCCAAAACGCCGTAAATAAGACTCAATAAGTACCCTCAAAATAAAAGTTTACAAATCATTTTTTACCAAGTCATCTATTTAGGTGGAACATTTCAGACATTTTGTTAAGACAGACCATAAAATAAAACATAAAATAAACATCTCTGTTTGCACGGTGCTGTGGAGGATTGGCCATATTAAGTGGAAGTGGATTAGCAGTAGAGTGGATGTACGTGGAGTAAGTCTGTATTGATGCTGAGTTAGAAATCAAGCCAACAGCTAAACGTGTTTGTGGATATGCACTAACACATTTAAGGACACAGAGGCAAATACTTTTGATCATAACCAGTGTTTAGGAATATTTGCATTGCATTTATGCTTGCCATTTTAGCATTAAAAGTGTTTACACAAAACAGAATCTGCTCCCACTCCTCCTCTCTATTCCACAGTCTCCATAAGCTGCTGTATCTTGCATCCTTCCCACCTTCCTTTATTCCAGATTAAAGCTTCCACCTCCAAGGTCCTTATGACCTCAGGAGAGCTGGCAGAATCCGACAGCTCCTGCTTTGCTTGCATTTTAGCCACAGTAACTCGGGTGTCTTATCTGTTTCATTTTTATTGAATGGATTCAGGTTTCTTCATCCCCTCGGGCTCTGAGGGCACGCCCATTGCTAGCCTTAGTGAGGTTTTTATGCTGACTGAATGAACACATAAGATCCCTTAGAGCAGAATGGATGACACAGAGAGCCCTCTTCACGCTCGCTGGTGCACATTTAAAAACACAGTCGCAAGAAGCACATACAGAAATTGCTGCAGGCCATTTGCTAGTATGAGTGACAGAAGAGGACAGTGAGAAGGGGCAGTGGTGAGATACAGAATTGATGCAGGAAATAGATTAGATCATAATATCAAGGCAGACTCCTCTAGGCCACTAGAGCAACTGCCCTACATTTGCAAAGATATAACATGCAAATGGTTTTACAACCTCAATTCGGATGCTGGATGTGTGAGAAGGAGAAGTTCATACTTTCTCTGCTTTGCTCGAGTAACTTTTGGTATCGTGATTCTGTCTTCCACCGCACAAAGTATATCTTGGATGTCAAAGTGGGAAACAAGACATTCCCACTTTTCTTAATTTAACAGAACAATTACTTCCTGGTAATACTAATAGTAATACTACTACTAATAATAAACTGTATTTGTCTAGCACCTTCCATACAAACACATGCAGCTCAAAGTGCTTTGCAATAAAATGATTAAGAGACATTAAAATAAGATGATAGGATTAAAAGACTTTTAAACAGTATTAAAGAGGTTCAGGCATAAGCTAGTTCAAAGTATGTGTAAAAAAAATAGGTTTTAAGCATAGTCTTTAAAACATTTAAAGAGCTGCTTTCCGTGATGTCTCCAGGAAGTGTTTTACGTGGCTTTTGCTGGGAATTTCCAGTAAACCAGCAGCCCATGAGTGCAATGTCCATGTGGGCAAATAGTGATGGAGGGAGTTAGTGCTATAATTTGGTCCTCTACCATTTAGGGCTTTGAAAATTAGCAGGACCTTGAAGTCAATTCTAAATTTGACTGGAAGCCAGAGCAGAGCAGGCAAAACTGGAGTCATGTATTCTCTCCTTAGCAGCCGAGCTGCAGTGTTCTGAGTAGCTGAAGCCTTTGAATGGTTTTGTTGAATGGTCTCTGATTGATAAGGGGTAGCACTCGCTATGTTTCTAAGGTGAAACAATGATGTTGTAATCACTTTATTTATGACGTAAAGCTTAGATCTTGATCCAGAAGACCAGTCACCTCTAATTTGATCCATGGAGTTAATTTCCCCATGTTGTTCGACAGCAACTCTGGTTGTGTTTCAGGGCCAATGAGTAAAATGTAAGTTTTGTCCCTGTTTAACTTTAAGATGTTAATGCTTATCCATGTATTTATTGCTGGAAGGCAGTTAGTGATGGAGTCTACAGCTGCTGTTTCATTTGGCTCAGCAGAGATGTAGAGTTGTGTGTCATGTGCATAGCTGTGGAAACAATTTCTAATGATGTCACCAAGTGGCAGCATGGAGAGAGAGAATAACAGTGGGCCGAGGCAGCAGCCTTGTGCAACACAATAACAGATGTCATATTTCTCCGATACATGATCTCCAGTTAAACACACATTCAGAAAGACCAACCAACCTTTCCAGACGAGTACTCGGAATGTCATGGTCAATCGTGTCAAAGGCTACAGTTAAATCCGGATTGAGATGTTATTTTAATATATTTTCAGTCTGAGGTCAATGATTATTTGTGTAAGAGCCGTTTCGGTGCTGTGATGTGTTCTAAAGCCAGACTGAAATTCAGTAGTGCGCCGTCAGGGCCTTCAAGGCCTTCACGGCAGGCCTAGATAATTTCTGAATAACAGACTGATGTTAATTATAATTTCCATGAATACGTATTAGATACTTCCTAATGGTCTGTTTCTTTCCTTTCATAACATTTCCCCTGGTTGCGCTGCTTCCAAACGTGTATTTTCAACCAAAGGTACTCATCCAATCACATTTCACCCATCAAAGAAATCTTCCTGCAGGCCCTGTAGCATAGAATGAGTGTCGACCATACGGTTGCGTTAACCAATCAGATTGTGAGTTGAGGACCCCAAGGCCTTCTAGCAGGTGTATGGTGACGTCATCATATCCATTCCCTCTGATTGGACAGTCATAGATTGTGTAAATCAGCTAGCAAACGACACCTGTTGGTGTTGAACGAACAAAAAATATAGTGGAATTGATTTAATAGCTGTTTTGTCACCCTATAAGCTATTTTAAAGACAGACTTTTCAAGAAAAGTTGGACATTGTTAGGAAAGGTCGGGCAGCCCCGAAGGTAGCAAGAATGTCACAGTCTGGAAAAGACTCCAGCGTCTGGGAGCGGAGCGGACTCGGAATGTCCGCAGTCATCAGAGCGTCCATCGGCGAGTAGTTTCCCTTTGAAATGTCATTTTGTGTTGTTTACATTTGTCTGTTAGGCGTCCAAGGAGCAGTTGCAATGTTGCAGTTCGCACGCACCAGACTTGCGAACATCCGCTTTGAGTCGGCGCGGAATCCCTCTTTTTGTTGATGTAAATATTCAGTTCTCCAGTCAGGATTCATCTGTCAGATCTTATGTGACCAGCGAGACCAGTTATGAAAATTCCTGCATAAACATCGAACACATAATCTCCTCTGAGCTCCGGTGCAAGATATTCAGATGACTTACACTTGCCCATGTGAACTTTAGCCACAAACTGCTTGGAAACTATGGCTGCAATTCCCCCTCCAGTTCTAGTTCTAGTTCAACCAGGTTTCAACTAAATACACAAATTTCAGATTCTATTCTTCTATTAGATCATGAACCAGAATTTGGTGAACCGGATTTGTCAGCCAATGACCTTACATTATAGGAGGTGGTTGCAGTGACTGGGGCACATCTGGTGGAGAACTTTGTGGGGTCATGGCTGGTGGAGGATTTAAACCCAGGGGTGAAGGTGGAACTTGGCGTCTTGGAGGGGTCAAAGGGGAGAAAATGATGTTTAAGTCTAGTCCTAGCAGTGACCAGTTGTTTCATTTGGTCTCTAAACTCCAGCAGGAGGGAGAAACAGAAATGTACAGAAAGAGGAGGAGGGTGAAGCAGGTGGTTGTGGAGAGGGGTCCTCACATGTTGGTGTTAGATAAAGACACACCTGGTGTGTGATTGAGTCTGAAACCAACCAGAAGCAGATATAGTAGCTCTGCCCTGTGTTGGGCAGTGCTGATACTGTCATGAGTCTGACCACATTTCTTAGTGAACAATCAGTGCAGCAGTACCAAAATGACTGCTATTATTCACAGCTTTGCCATTTTTTACCTGGAAATCTCCCTTATGCATACCAAGCCACTTCCACTGTGCCCACCTTCTCTTCCCTTTGAGAAAATCCTTCAAGAGCCTAACCATATTTCACATCTGATATGGCCTTACTAGACTTTTTTTTCCATTTAGCAAACTCTCCAAGAGTCTTCTCACCCTCATTTCTGTTTCACAGAGGAAGTAAGGGGGCTTTCACACCTCAAGTTCAGAACTAGCAAAAACAGGAACCTTTGTGTTTTTGCCACACTGTCACACTGCCACATATTCTTGATTCCGGCTTCACACTGCATAAACACAAATACAATACAGACGATCAAGTAATCTACTGATGTTCTGTCCTCATTACTTATGTATGCAGCGTCTTCCTGCACTGGACATTGATTGATTGGCTGTCAGAGGCCATGCGTATGACCAGCAACAGTATCATCATGACCGATAAGGAGCCTGGTTTGGTTATCTCGGTCCGGATGAACGTCCTAGTTATGTGGAAGCAAAGAGAAGACGAGAAGACGACTGGAAGCTACGCTGTGGGCGATGGCACCGCACTGGAAGAGACCACGAGAGTCCTTGGCTCATAGTTACCTTTGGTATTTCCGGAAGTTCTGATTGTCAGGCAGAAGGAAGAAAGTCCAAAAAAATGTTTTACACATTGCAAAAGTAAGAATCCCGTTCAGCCTGGTCCGGAACGAGACCACTTCTTTTGGACCGACTGAATTTTAGCCCTTTAGTCTGGATCATGGTCTGGGGGGGGGGGGTCTTTCACATCTGTAAATTTGGTTTGGATCAAACAATAAAGGTGTGAAAGCCACCAAAAATGCATTGATGGATGGTGGTAAATGCAGGTACTCGGTTGAACTGGAAAATTTCGACCGCACTGTAAGACAAAGGCTGCATCTACTGATCATTCAGTACATCACATTTATTTGTGTTTTACTGGCTGTGGGATACTTCTTCCACTTTTCTGAGTCCCTTTCATCCCCTTGTCCTCTTAGCAGACATTGATGCCATGTTTTGTTTTGTTTTGTTTTTTTCTTATTTTATTTTTCAATGCAGGAATTGCAATGCAATTGCAATGCAGGATTACAGTCTTTGGGTATAACACAGTGTAGGGACAAGTTCGTAAGCAA
>CAAKHB010007111.1:150239-186254 GCA_901007665.1 Aeoliscus strigatus
TGGAATACCTCCCTGGGGAGGTGTCTAGCGGCATCCGATACAGACGCCCAAGCCACCTCAGCTGGCTCCTCTTGATGTGATGGAGCAGCAGCAGCACGATCCAAAGTTCATGACCATATGTGAGCTTTGCAACATAGACTGACCGGTAGATCGGTCTTCACCACGATGGATCGATACAGCCGCCGCATTGCTGCGGCCGCTTCATCCTGTCAATCTCACACCCCATCCTTCCCTTCACTCGTAAACAAGACTACAAGATACTTACTCTCCTCCACTTGAGGTAGGGACTCTCCTCCAACCTAGAGGGGGCAAGCCACCTTTTTCTGGGCAAGAACCGTGGCCTCAGACTTGGAGGTGGTGATTCTCATCTGCAAACCAACCCAGTACACGCTGAAGGTCCTGGCTCGAAGGAGCCCACAGGACAATCTCAATCCCACTGCCATGCCTTCTGTAGAGCAAGCAGAGGCTGTGGACTCAGAGATTGATTCATCTCAGGCTGAGGATACCAAGGTAGTTCAGAAGCTCTTGGTGGCAAAGCACTGGGGCATGATGAGATCCGCCCTGAGTTCCTCAAGTCCCTGGATGTTGTAGGACTGTCGTGGCTGTCACTGCAGCATCGCGTGGCAGACGGGAACAGTGCCTCAGGACAGCCAGACCTGGGTGTTGCTCCCTCTTTTCAAAAAGGGGGACCGAAGGATGTCTTCCAACTACCGGGGGATCACACTCATCAGCCTCCCTGGAAACGTCTATTGTCAAACCTCGGATCCAGGAGGATTAATAGGGTTTTCGTCCTGGCAGTGGAACACTGCACCAGTTCTACACCCTCGACAGGGTGCTTGAGAGGTCATGGGAGCATGCAACAGCGTCACTCGTGGCATCCTGTGGGAGGTACTCCTGGAGTATGGGATCGGGGGCTCTTTGCTAAGGGCCGTACAGTATCTATACGTCAGGAGTAGGAGCTTGGTTCACATTGCCAGCAGTAAGTTGGATCTGGTCCCTGTGCATGTTGGCCTCAAGCAGGGCTGCCCTTTGTCACGGCTTCTGTTCATTATTTTTGATGAAATTAATGAATGAAATAGAATTTCTAAGCACAGCCAGGGGCCGGAGGAGGTCTGGTTCGGGAGCTACAGGATTTCATCTGTGCTTTTTGCGGATGAAGTTGTCCTGTTGTCCTTAAACCAGCATTTGTGGCAAGTCACAAATGTGTGTTGGTCACTCTAGCACAAACTTCAAGTGTTGAATGGGGTTGAGGGCAGGTCTAATTGGCAGCACAGGGGGCACCAGGAGCAAATGTGGCACCATTTAAAAGAGAAATAAATGGGCTTCCCAACAGTATGAGATGTGGCTAGTAGACTCCATGCTGGATGACAAATTGACTTCTGTTGACAATCCTGATGCCTGATGCCAAGACTTTGTCTTCTAATCATAGCTGGTTTTGTAAGTTTTAATGTCTTTTAAGAGACCTTAAAATAAGATAAAATTTCTTATTCTAATGTCCCTTAACATTACTTTGAGCTGCATGTATGAAAGATGTGTTTGAAATAAAGTTTATTATTAGTTGTAAAAAGGCCAATTTAGGAAGCTGAGATGGAGGGATTGTTAATGGATATTGTGCGACTGCAGATCACAGTGTATTTAGTTGTGATAACTAACAGTTTTATCACTGTTTAGGGAAATTGCATTCGAACCAGGATCTTATTTCAAGGAGGCAGTTAGCAAGGGATAAATGAGGGAGCGTGGCGATGTAGAGCTGGGTGTCATCCACGTAGCAATATAAGTTTGCAATTTAAGTAATGTTGATATTTACCAGAAATGTGATCAATTCGCAGTGTGTAAATGATAAATACTAAGGGCCCCAGTACAGAACCCTAGGACACAACTATGGTAACTGGGAGTGGTTGTGACATGAAAGTGTACGCCCAGAGAGATAAGATTTGAAGCAATCAAGGGGTGTACATGTGATGCCAAATGTAAGGTGTCTGTCCAAGCGGATAGTGTGTGAAATAAACTCAACTCAAGCAGGATGAGAATTGATAATACAGAATCAGCTGCCAAGAGGGGAATTTTAGTAACGCTTTCAGTGCAATGGAGATGATTCATTATTTGGATAGGTTAGACTGAATGATAGATGGACATGGAGCTGAGGAGCAACCTTTTTTTTTTTTCATTGTTTAATGTAGGAGTGACAACAGCTGTTTTAAAAGGTGAGGGAAGAATTACAGTGATGACAGAAGAGTGGAGTTAACAAAAACAGTTGGGGTATAGTCTAATTGGTAAGTTGATTGATTAAGATATTTTAATTACATCAGAAATTTCACCAGCAGAGTGAATAATGAGAGTGACTAAGAAGGGATCTCTAGGGGAACAGAGGAATATGAATTTCGGCAGGAATATGCTATTTATGGATATTTTTGTATTTAAACAGAAAAAATGGATTTAACTGTGTTACAAAGTGCAGTGGAAGACATATGTGAAAACATTAATCAGGAGGTTGTGTGATACTTCTGAGCAAAGAGAACAGAGCCTTTGAATCTCGATGAGAAATGCTACATTTCCATTCTGTGCTCTTCTAAATGCACCGTGGACATATTTGTTTTTTAAAACATATAGCTCTTAATTAAAATTCGACATACCCCACCTTTATGTGGAGTGGTGGAAACAAAATCAGCTCATTTTCATTCACTACTGCCCACATTTAAAGAAGAAAAGCTGGAAAAATAAGGACTGTCAGATCAGTGTGATGCTGGTGTTACTGAAAGGCCTTAACTCCTGAATGAATTAATTGTCTACTAATATATCGAATAATTTCATACCTTGGTTTTGTGCCGCACAACCAAAAAGATTTTTTCAGCCTCTCAGTCTGAAGGAGGCTGAATGCTGTAATTGTGTATTTATTTACATATAGAATTTGGATAAATTGCCAGAGAACAATGGTGAAGGTAATTTTTTATGTTTTGCTGCTACAGTCATTGTTGTTACTGACCTGTAGTGCATGCACCAAAAAAAGGTTACATTAAATTACCAGCATTTAGTTCTCTATTCTATTTGTCAGCATTCACTAGGACTTGTTCCCTGTAGCCTGCATTGTGCTGCATTTTAGTTGAATTCCCATCTTTAGTTAGGGCTACCGGGAGTCTCCATTTGGTGCGTCATTTTGAAAATTCATTCTCTGTGTCGCATTTGTGTAACTTCCAGTCTGTGGATATGAAATTCATATCTACAAATATTTTCGCAGTTATTTTTATGACTATGATCTTTGGTGCCCGCTGTTACGGCGCAACATGGTGGGAACATGATACATATTAAACATCTGTTCATTGGAAATAAAAATAAATCAGTACATTTTCCTGTTTTGATTCACTTTAATCCTTGTTTAATTTGTTGTATTCCTTATTCTTATGTTTTGTGTTTTAATGTCCTTTTCCCTGTCTCTTTGTGCGTCTTTTTCTTTTTCAATGCATGTTTCTGTACAAAGTACAATTAATTGCTGAAACATGCTGCACAAATAAACTTGCCATGGATGCTCAGTGCAGTGTGTTTTTATTTTTTCACTTCCTTGTTAGAGGGTAAATAGGTCAAGCTACTTCTTCTTGATGACTTTATGAGCATCGCAGATAACCTACTGTTTCTACACTTTCTCGAGTTCTCAAGGGTTCTCTATACCTAACTCAGCTTTTTCCTGGGAACAATTGGTGTTTTTCCACAATCCATCACAGTGAAAAAGTTAAGTTCTGCAGTCTTCCAGAGTATACTGATTCCATATAACTGCCCAGTGACTCAACACTGAAACTCGACTAATGATCCAGTTCCACCAGTGGACACACACCTGGGAATGTTTGCATGAAGAAAAATTGCAGCAAAAGGCTTTTTTATTTATTACTTTGCACGTATTACTTTATCAAGATGGAATGTGCAAACAACACGCGCAAACTATTTAAATGCAGTTATGTGTGTTTGTAGAAATGTGACACTTCTACGATTATGAACTCACATGACAACCAGCGAGGTGGAACAGCAATATAGCAAAGCACATGATCAAGTTAATTACACTTTTATTATAAATTATTATTAAATAATGTATAATTAATAATAATAATAATAAAATGCTATATAATAATTTAATTATATTAGATTCTCAAACAGTGATCATTATCAATTCATCATAATTGCACCATTTTACATTCTTCACAGATTCCCCACTGTATGACATTATTTATAGTATTTATGGTAATATTTCACAATGTCTCAGAGTGGGCTGTTTCACCTGGTATTAAGCATAAAAATAGTGCGGGGAAAAAATACAGACATGTTAAAAGGGCATTTATTTACAGACAAAGGGAAGTGAACATATGATATATTCTGAGTAAAGGTAAAGGTGCAGGTGTATTCACAGTTACACATCAAACCATGTTCTGAGTACAGATTGTGTAGTGTAGCTGCAGTGTATGTTTATGCATGTATGTGTATGCGATGTGAGCACCAGTTCAGTGACATGGTGTCATGACGAACAGGATTGTAATTATAGAGCATTATGTGTTTGATAATAGTAAAAATGCTGGTAGATTATTGTGCTGATGGCTGTAGCTTGGGACGTCCCTTTCTCTTTTAAGTGATCAATCAGAGGCCAGTAGACATCAGAGTAGAGCTTGAGTCATATAGTAGAAAAAGTGGTTTTAGAATACACCAGCATCCCTGGAGACATCTCTGGATGTCTCTCAATCTCTGGAGTCACAGTCTTCCCTAACCAAGATGGATGGATCAATCAGAACATATTCATGGCTATTGTGAGGAAAGAATGGTTGGTTCCAAAGAAAACTAGCTTACATAAAATAAATTTGACACAAATATGTATCAATCCTTTTATATTTTTTTTTTATTTTCAAGTGCATTCAAAGGTCCAAAAGATGCTTTTTATTGTCATTGTGTCACATCAGAGTGGACAAGACCATAAAAGACGCTTCACATGCATCCACTGATGATTAACTTTACAGTAGATTAGACTGAGTCAACAAAAATATCTGCAATATGTGTATTGTAGGTCAGGTTATATAACATAGTTATAGAATCACAGACAGATGGGGGGACACACACACAGAGCCCCTGTTTCAATTCATTCAACTTTCATTCAATCTAAGTCACTAATACTTAGCCGTGTGCTGTGTATAGTATAATTCCGTCCTCATCCAAAGTAAAACTGGCATGTGGGTGAAAGAGCACGAGCAGGCACGCTCTACAGACAGTCTAATCTGCAGCTTTGAGTTGGTCTTTGAAAATCACTCACGTTTTAAGACCCTTGGAGACCAAGGTAAATCAACCTTGTAATGTGGGACAAAAGTGTTGGAGTCCAGAAAAAAACACTGGAAGGCAAAGTCATCTGACCTCCAGTCTACTGGGGCTCTTGCTGCTGGTCCTCTGCCATCACATCTGCTGGGCAAACAAGTGCAGCAGTGGTGATTACACTCACCCAGAGGTCGTACAAGTGGATTGATGGGGAGACAAAAGCCGGTAATATTAATTTAAAAGAAGCTGAACTTCCAGTGAACTGTTGGGGAGATTTCAGTTCACTCACTATGATACATGAGAGATTCTTGACAAGCGACGGGTGACACAGGAGTTTTACCTCGGGCATTTTGCAAGGTAAGGTGGGGCAGTGTTGATGCAGAACAGTGCTCTGCTGGTTTTTCTTGTATTTGCGAGACAAAGATAGAGCAAAATGCAAAGAGACATGTCTGTCAGCAGTTGGTCTCACTGGACCGAAAAAGGAACATAAAGAGACCTCTCACACTCGATTTCCCTGCAGGCTTGTCTTGATCTTTTCTTCTCAGTTATGTTAAACAGAAATGGAGCAACAGGGGTTGACACCATCTTTACATTGTGACACCTGCGCTGGCTGAAATGAAACGAACAATTAAAAATGAGCAGTGTTATAGGTCTGTGCCGCACAAATCTAGTGTTTACTGATGCATCTATACATGCACATACAACCTGTGGTGAAGACAAAATAAAGAACAGAGACAACATCAGTTGTGATACAATAATTCCACAGACATTGTGCTTTTTTTTTTCCTGTTGTAGAAAAGATTGTGCACATGCTTTGAACCGAACAATATCCTACCTGTCCCAAATGGTGATATGTTGCTTTCTTGAACAGTTCCCTACCAATTACAGACCCAAGCTCATCCCGACAGCAGCTAGCCAATAGCAGCTATGTAACCAGAGGATGCAGGGTATTTAAACTCATTCTGCCCTCAATACTTAATGGCTCTTTGAGAATAGAAACATGTCGATGGTGTCTAGGATTTTCAAAAAGACAAAAATGCCATTTTCATGTGGTCCCACTTGACCGGACCGTCTGGATGACTCATCCTCGCCTAAAGACCCATTTCCTGGCATTAATCTTAGGGGGAAGGTGATTACAAATGAAGATTGTGTCCTCCTGTTTCCCAAATGCCAGAGAGTAATATGAAATAATGAGGATCATTCATTCCTATGATTTCCTGTTGCAAGAATAGGCAGCTAACATATTAATGAAGGGCGGTGATACGCTTTTAACTTTCCTGTCGGGTATACTGACACCGTTACCTTCACTGATTGGAAAAAAATAGCACATGATTAATGACTTTTGCAAATGCCATATGCAACAAATCGTTTCGTCTGTGACAGTTTGATTGCAACATCTGAACTTTCCATTGCATGAGTGCCTTTGCATGAATAAAGCTTTTCTTATGCTATGTAAGATTTTGATTTTCCATTTATGATTGTATAATGAATATCAACAAATATATTCACAATAATCAGTGCACGTCGTTGTGGGGAACATCTTTACAAGAGGGACTTGGGGTCGAGTGAGCTTTTTTATTGCTGTGTTGTATTATTGTTACGGAGTTAGCAGCTATCGTATCACAAAAAGATGGCGTGAAATGGAGTAAATTTACAGCCCGCTAATTCATACACCTTATCTAAAGGGGTTCCTGTTCCCCCAGTAATATCCTTTTCTTGCATTCATTTGACAAAGATTAATTACAGTTTAACTTTCTTTAACTTTCAGTTTAACTTTTAACAGGATGCTGTCACCATAGAGCAGGAATAGCTGTCAGATTAATGCAACGGGACGATAATAGATCGAAGGCAGGCAGAGTTAGGTGACGTACAACAACAAACACACCCCCACAGCAACGCAGAGGACAAACAGCCATATTTCATACTAAAATCTGATTTAGAACTGGCAGTCCAAACAAGGCCTTAGTGGCTGCTGCCTGGACTGTGATCCATAGAATACATCCAGGCCCTTACCCTTGCTGCACCATCCGTCCTGAGCGGTGAAGACTCCAGCAGTGAACTAATTTGACATAGAACAGCCACAGAGACATTGTTGAAGTAATGGAGGAAAAAGAAATGTTTTGTTCTTCCTCATCGTCTTCTTCAGTGAAATGGATGGATAACATAAGCGATCATAGCTTTAAAAGATGAATGTATTAATCTGACACTTTCCATGTCTTAGGGACATACTGTTGTATATCCCCACTGTATATTTTTAATACTCAGTTTTCTAGTTCAGAAAGAAACGCTGTTTAAATTCTGTGTGAATTTTTGACTCGAAACAGGGAATAAAAAGAGACATATTTGGGTTTGTTTATTTTGACAACAGTTTGCATGCAGTCATCCAGGAGCCCATTCCATAAATCAGGTTTACTAAAAACCTTGAGAATTCTCAAGACAGATTCTTGCCAGTTTACATGAAAATACAATAAAAAAAATCAACAATTTCCCATCATTTCAGGAACTTTCTGGAACAAGCCCTGGGTCATCTGGGGCTTGCTGGGTTAAATCAAACACACCTGGACTTGTTAGTGTGCTTTAAGATTCATCCCAGAAGCTCAGTCAGTGAATAAAACAAGGTTCTCCTTCAGACAGGAAGCACATTTTCATTTTGTGTACTTTTGACGTAGGCTGCACTACCAAAAATTTCCGAACAAGCCTGTCTTAAAAAACACGCTTATACTTTGTGACTATCTCACGTGCATGTGTTAGTCTAATATCTCTGTCCTTGTTTACATAGAGGCTGTTTAGCCTCAAATCAGTGTTTCGTCTTCTCACATTTGCCCTTTGATCGATTTTCTTTCCTCTATTTTTTCGCCACAGATGGAACTGGAACGCTCACACAGTTTAGCAGTGGATGGAACACTTCCCTCCATCTAGACAGTGAAGAAATTATCATTATGTTCTACCCTCAAAATCAATTTGGCTCCCAGCAATTGGATTTCACAGTTAAGGTATAGTGTGCAGCCTAACTGCCAGTTGTAAATTAAGGTGGTGAAGAAAAACTACTATTTTCTCTAATTTGAATTTTTTTCACAGGAATAAAAGGGATCTATTTCTCAAGGGACGGATTTTTCACTTTTACTCCTTCAGTCCTGCAAACCAATAAAGACTAAGATCCTACCAACACGTTCTCGTTCTCAGGATTAGCTGTCAGCGCAGATGAATTAAATTTCATCACTTTGTTAGTATGTTTCTAATACCAACTTCAGATTGATCACTGAAGACAGAGAAAGGCAATTAAAGGAAGTCAGAGGAGACAGAGTGAGGTGCAGGAAGAGGAAAAGACAAAAGAAGCGCTGACTAATATGTCTGTCTGATCTGAGTGTTTGGACTGTGGGCCAGAGTTACATTAGAGTATGAAAAGGAGTTATTCATTTTCCCGGAATAAATATTCACCGGGTGTTTTGAGGCTTATGGAAGTTGTTTGCTGCCAGTGCAAAGGGAACTGAGTGAGATTGTAAAGTGACTGTTGTAAGACATCCATCAACCATAAGCCCACTGTGAATATCCACATAAAGCTAATGGGTTTTTCTTGATATTATCATCACTTTTGTAATACAAGAATGTGCAGGCTTGTTTTAAAAGGTATATACAGTATTTCAGACAGCGTAAGGGGAATGAAAGCATGCATTTATTGAGCCTGGGGCTTTAGGAACAAGCATTTTTTCTCCTTCTACAGTTCTTTGGCCCAGCTCATCTATCTCATGGAGTATCCAGTTCCTTTCCTAAAGTTATCAGACCTTGAGTCTGGAAAACCAGACCCACAACCTAGAAAAATGTAGGGTCTGACACCGAGCAATCGACTTTGCTGACTCAAGGGGCAGCCCCAATTGGTGCATGTTAAAATACCATTGTGCACAACTGGATAGCATGTCTGTGAAGGTTCTCCGTCATCCCATGGTTTCGGTCATGGTTTCTATCTAGGTTAATGTGTACACAACTGGACTTGTTTGTTTGAAGAAACATCATCCGAGAAGCTCCTTCAGTTCTGAACTGACCGGTGGAGAGCTCTGTTAAATACTTAAGTTGGGTCATTTTTTTCTACGCGACCAATCACAGAAATGAACAAGATCACGTTATCTGAGTAAAGGAATAAGTCAGTTTGTTTGGAGAAGACAACGGAGTCCTTTGCTCATGTTTTTGAGGAAAGCTTAGCTCCGGCCACAGGGAACTTTGGCTCTAAGCCAACATACAGATAGATCCATGTCAGAACAGGGCCGGATTAACCATCAGGCCAATGGGGCATGTGCCCAGGGGCCCAAGACCTGTCAAGGGAGAGAGGTGAAACAATTCCTCAAGTAACTTGATTATAAAACATTGTTGAGGCTTCGGATCAGGGTGGCATTTGAAAAAAAGAACTGTTTTCCTCAGATGACCAAGTTGCGCTAAGGCCTCAAAATGGATGCTAACCGCAGCACACACAGAAGAGGAAGCTAACCAATAATCATGTTTTAATATTTTTTGGTATTGCGTTGCATTATTACATATTATATGAACACACTTAATGATCACAGCAACTTTGTGATCACTCTGTATTTACCTTTTGTGTGTGTGTGTGTGTGTGTGTGTGTGTGTGTGTGTGTGTGTGTGTGTGTGTGTGAGGGCCTAAAGATGTTGTCCAAAAGCCCAATGATGTGTTAATACGGCCCTGTGTCAGAACTGAACAAGTTTCTTTGATATGTGGCGAAACGTCTTCAAGCAAATTAGTCCAGATGCCAACAAATTAACCCTGCACCATGACCTGGATGACTGAGAACCTTCATAGACACAGATTGTGATTGGTTCCCTGGATTTTATGGGCATAGTTATGAGCATCAGACCCTAGAAGAACAGCATTGTAGTGTTTGTTTTTTTTACTGTTGATATCAGTAGGCATAGCATCAAGCTGCCACTGCTGCGGTAAAATGTTTCCAGCCTTTACCTATGACCTCTAGTCTTCTCAGAGCAACAACATAGAGTTCAAATATCCTGTGAATGTGAAATAAGAAATGTCAGAAGGAGTCAGTAACTCAACAACATCCTGCAGCAGTGACTTTTAGTTTTCCGACACAAGGCCGTTTTCTCGCTGTGCCGTTCTCATAGCTTCCTGATGTTTGTCATAGCCAGTTACAAATGCCACTTCTATTCACAGTCTGAATCAAGCCCTGATAACAATGACAGATGAGCAAAACTGTAGGAGACGTACAATGAACAAAGGTCTGTACATGATACATCTATGTCTGTGACTGTCAGAAAATGTTCGCACATCGACTTTGATGCGTCTGCACAGATCTTTGGCAGATCTTCATTTTTCAAAGACTCATTTCTTCAGTGACTGAAATTTTCAGGTTAAAGCTGTCGATAAAAAGTCAACCGTTTTGCACAGTCAGTATGTGTATCCTTCAGGGTAGCGTGTGTGCTAGCTGCTGTGCTGGTTTTGTTTATTTGTCTCTCTCAAGTTCTCGCTTGCACTCCCTGGAGATATCAACATTAAATTGCTTTTTGGTTCAGAAGCTACTCAGACGCATTAGAACTTGAAATGGACTTTGCCTTGGTAAGAGCGTCAGGCACCGTATTGATTGTGCCTACTGGGTACAGCTCAAACGGCTGTCCATGAATTATTCATGTCTCTATTACAATTACTGTGCTAATTGTAACCATGTTTGGATGGTAAACTGCTCGGAAGCAAAAGGAACTTCCGTCTGTCTGCCTGCCCTATATTACTTGAGAATAGTAATGTGATCATTTTTCAGACATTATAATTGTATCCATTATGAAGATGATGACTTATGTTGCCTGAAAGGCAAACAAAGTTTTAGAAGGATCGCGCCTCTTAGTTTTAATTAAAAATCACAGACAGCTTAATTGCAGTGCAGTTGTGCTCTGCTGGCCCGAGATTGCTTCAGAAAATGAAAAAAAAAAAAAAAAACAGATTGTAAAAGAGAGTGCTGCAGATATCGCTCCACACTTTCAGCCAAACGCTGCCCCCCACCCCACCCACTACATCCGAACAAGACAAATCTCTCATCATGGCGAAATGAAAGTCTTCTTAGGTTCTTTTGAATTGTGCTTTCAAACTGCTACTGGGATGTAAGTCTTGCAGTTCGTGCACCTGAAAGTCAAGTAAAGCAATCGTCTCTTTGAGATTATTGCATCTGCATCTCAAGAAGTACGTCAAAATGAAGTACGTCACTTTTGAAACATGCATCAGCAGAATTATGTATTAATGAACTGATAATGCTGATCCGTAGTTCATTTCACTCTCTTAATTATATGTCTGTTATACATATTTATGAAAGCCTCAGCCATGCTTACATTAAGCTGACCGTGCACTTTCAAACGCAGTCTGATTTAGTCATAATCCATCATTATGTCATGAAGTGGTGGCTACCCCAACATTTGCCCCCTTCGTCAGTTGGACCGAAGCTCATCTGTCTGGCACTTACTGCTTCTTCTCCATGTGAACGTTGATACAATCCACAGCTGTTTGACGACTCTGACCTGCATTTCTTATATTGTATTGTATTTTGTATTATCTGTTAACAATGTTCCTTTCTTGTATTAGTCTGGATTTCATTTACATTCATTTAGCTTTGTTCATTCTCTTTTTGGACCAAATTCACGAGTTCCTGCAGCATGTTTTTTTTTTTGTTTTTGGTTTTTTTCCTGAGGCCTGAGCTTTAGTTATTTTAGTTGCATTTTTATTTCTCCTTGCTGTTTGGGATGAGTACAAAAAAAAAAAAAAAACCTAAATAAAAATTTAAAAAAAACTAAACTAAAAAAAAAAAAATCAATGAATTGACAAATATTAATTAACCGTTAAAATAGTAATAATACAATGAATTTGTACAGCACTTAAAAGAAACTCTTTACTCTTTACAAAAAAGATCATGGTGCTGAAATATAGTGTCCACATATGTGTGCGCAGGGCCTTTGGAGGTTAATTAATTGTGTCAAAGCCCAAATTCCTGGCTGCTGTCTTTCATGAGTGGCTCCCCAGTAGAGGTTTAACTTAACATTGCGTATCATGCATTTTTCCAGAACCAATGACATCACAACCCCACCTCTCCCTTAACTCGCATACACTACCCCATGGCAGCGTTACAGTGCCACATAATCCCGTGTTCCGTTTTATAATAATTCCGGCTCTGTCTCCGTGTGGACATGAATGGCCTGAATGATGTACAGAATATTGTGACTAATGCTCACATGCTGACAGTGTAATACATCACATGCTGTTTGCTTGGGCTCATCTCACGTTGGGTATGTGAGATAAAACAAATTAGTGAGATAAAACAAATTATCACGTATCATTTTCCACATTATTAGCCATCATCCTGGTTTGATTTGGAATACCTAAGTACAAATTTACAATTTGAATATAATGTCCAACTTATGCTTCTGCGTACAATCTAAGGCATACGTGCGGCATATGGCCCACAAAATAGAAAACAGAGCTGACCAAAAGGTGATTTTTGACAAAATTGAGTGGAAAAATATGTTGATCTTGATGGAGTTGCTGCAAAGACAAGATCTGCTCACTATCAGTGGCTAACGCTTGAAATAAACAAAGAAAAACACTGATAACCAGAGAGAAAAAAGAAGCACGGCGGACAGAGCTTTGAAGACAGACACAGAAGCATAAATTGGGCCTAAGGCAAGTGAGACACATCTGATCCAATGCATATGAAGCATCTTATAGTTGGCACAGAGGAAAGAAATACAATAAACTTGATTAGGATTCTGTAAATATGTGATAATGCTGATAGAAACAAGCAAACAAGATTTAGAGAGTCATCATAATAAGGTCACTTACAGCAAACTGTGCACTATGCAAACGCTTCAGAAATTACAAAGAGCAAAACTGTCAAGTATGAGCACAAAACTCTTGTACACCAACTTTTTATCTACAGCATTTCCCTTTTTTTGTCCCTTGCACAAAATGTAAAGTCCGAACGTAGCAGAACTTCACCTGCCAAAAGATGTTTAAAAAATAATGACATAACCTGATTTCCTAAAGTGCCAGCCTGCGTGGTAGAGTCGGTGCGTCAAAAGCTATGAATTGTCATTGTGAGGATTAATAAAGAATGAGCTTCTTTAATGTTTCGCCTGAGTGAGCACATAAAAGCCGGCAGAAAGAGATGGAATACAAATAAACTCAGGCCCAATAAATGTCACTACTTTCCTTTTGTGTTTGCAAGGCGTGCGGGAATTTTCACTTGGGTGTCCGCGACAGGAAGAGAAAGAGGCAGAGAAACTAATTCTGCACAAGCCTGGCAAAGTGTACGGCAAAATGCTCTGAATTTGTCATACACAATTGGCTGGATGCTTTTACAGAGTTCAGGGAAAATGGGTGTTGTCACGTCAGGTCTGACCTTTATGTGATTCAATCTCATCTCACAGGGCTCCGGCTTCTCTGAGTGGAGAATTGCCACAGAGAGCCCCTGTAAATGTATTTCGCTAAGAGTGCCTTCTTTTTTCTTTTTGTTTTAACCATCTTTCTGTTTTGCTCAGCTTCTGCTTATGTGTGTGTTCTGATACATGTCCTGAAGTCCCACGATACTTTGTCCACACACAACTGAGGAATATATTTACCTCCGCTAAGGTTTTTGTTGGCATTTATCTCTCTGTCTCTTTGTGTTCGCAAAATATCTCAAAAAGTTCTGAACATAATTGAATTAAATGTTGTTCTGGAACTATCTGGATCCAGGAATCTGTTGAAGGATTCGTCCTCATTGTCACATAGGGACATTTTCATCATCTGTGTCTAGAACTCCACAATAGCAGCAGTGGACTGTCTCTGTGGACCAGTGGTTAGTGGGTCTGTCTGTTAACACAAAGGTCGAGGGTTGGAGCCCACCCAGGGACGGAGGTTTGTTTTTTTTTTTACTATTGAAATAAAAAAAGAAAATGACAGAAAACTAGATCAAAGAGGTCATGATTTGTGTTACAAGGTTGCTAATGTTTTGACAAAGTCATGATTTGATGATCAAGGAATTTATTAGAGGAGATCAAATGAATGGAGGACGATGATATTCACAATATTGGGTGGAAATGAGCCCCTTGCTGGAGTTCTGAGCGTGATTTTCTTTTTTTCCAAACCTCACCTATAATTGACAGAATAAGTGGAAGATGGATGTTTAATTGACATAACCTTTGTCACAAGAATAAACCCCATGACTGAGTGACAGAATCAGAAAGTCATTATTTATCGCAGAGGAAAATGTACTTGTGCATATCTAATTAAGGTAAAATCAAATCAAATATACAGCAATATCTGTCTGAAATATCTGAAAATTCACAAGACCGAGTGTTTTCTGTGGTGGTGATGGTTTAATAGTAACCAGACCTGCTCTGTGTCAGAAGGCTCACCGCTCTCCTGATTATTATTATTATTATTATATACTATTAAACCACCACCACAGCAAACACTGAGTCTTGTGAATTTTCTACAAAAATATACAATATGGAAGAGCTGGAAGTGTACTGCAGGTGACAACTATATTTATATTTACTTATAGAAATGCTTTGTTAATATTTCAGGTTGTATTCATCGGCTTCTTCTCCAGCAAAGTTTTATGTGCACACACACTCTGAAGGTCCAGCTCCACAAAATGCTGACTGACACCAGGGGCTGGCACAGAAAAGGAGAGCAAAACCCAAGCGGTGTCCCAAAGGCAGAGGTGGTTGTTGTGAACGAGCACAAAGGTTGAGAAGTGTCGCTGCTGAACTGAGGAAAAGACCCCAGAGTGAAACCATGGTAGACGAGCGTGTGTGATGCCGATCCTGGGTCCCATTATTCCTTTTCAGGAGGACGCCTGTGAGTGAAATATGCACCTGCAGGCACATGGACCTCGACAGGGGGGAGGCCTGTATCCAGTGGTGTTGAGACGATGATGACTGGAGATCCTCTTTGGCAGCAATACACCCAACTTTAGATCACACTTCCCCTTCAACCTCACTGAGGTGAACCTATCAGGAGCTGGAGCTCCACACACACACTGAAGCATTGGCCAGCCAATAAGTGGTGGGCTATAGACAGCAATCGATTGGTAAGAAACAGGGTTGTACCATGATGAATAGATAGATAGGTAAAAAAAAATCAACTTAATAAAATGACACTACCAAAGTACAAAGTGTTGTGAACATCGAAAAAATTACTCTTTTTAGTCATTATCTAATTTAATCATGATGTATAATGACTTAAATGTCTTCATCAGTCAAATCGTTTCCATGTTTGTGCTGTTTTTATTATGTCTCATCACTAAACATGTTTATAACACTGTCATAACAACAACAACCTTTTACCATATAATAATGTTGATAATTCAATAGAAATGAATACAGTGATCAAGCTTCATAAGCAGACAAGGCCATATTTACTTCATCAGTAAAAGGCAGTGTGCACACACAAACATCCCAAGGATAAAATGACCCTGAGGCCAGCGCCCACACAGACCTGCTGGAGAGGACGGACGCAGTGAGCAGGTGTTCAGTATTCCATGAATGAACTTTGATCATGCTCCCATGATCGCCGCAGCTCAGCAAAGCTGAATAAAACGTAAGGTGATGCAGGCTTTTTCAAATTCTTGGTGGGTTGATAGAGAGCGAGAGAGAGCGAGCAAAGGCTCTCAGTTATCCAGGTCACGGACGCTTGCTGGGTTAAGTCGTAGGCAACTGGACAAGCTTGTTGTCCAAGATTTCGAATTGAAGACGCTTCTTGGATAAGCCCTGACACGTCTCCAAGCCCACTCACAAGTCCAATTGCCTATGATTTAACCCAGCAAGCACACACCCAGTAATTGCATGTGTGTGTATTATCACGTCTGTTGCCTAAAGCCAAGGACCAGTGGGGAAGAAGAAGACACGAGCCCTTGAGCTGCGATGGCCTTGGGCCAAAAAGAAACTTAAATCAATTCCATTTGATTAGGTGCCATGGTATACACTACATCATTATAATTCCATTAACACGCGGATGGATTTTCAATGAATGTAACTGCAGGCAAACGGTCAGGCATAATTGTGTGAAATGAAATACAACACAGGTTCAGAATATGGATGTGAATTTGTCCTCCTTTCTCCTCCTCGTTTGAAGATAAGAGCTCAGCCTCACCCTAATGCTGCATTCTTGATCTTCTCCTTTTCACAAAGCTGCCTTCGCCCCGCACCATCTTAATATGCTCTTGGAATGCTCAGTTCAAATTATTTCATACTTTATTATATCAGCTTTGGCTCAGTAGACAGGGGTTAGTGAGGTAAGACCACCGTGCAACTCCCTTATTTAACTCTAACTACTGATAAATAAATGTTGAATATGTGTCATTAGTCACAGCACGCACATGCTAAGAATTCCAATCAGGTCTGTTATTATTCCTCTATTTTCCCTTTTCCTGATATGCACACACTGTGTGGTGTAATTTGAAAGACTGAATGAAATACATATCAGAAAAGTGGTATAGAGAGCTATATTCTCTGAATGACGAGAGTAATTTTATACCTCACGAATCAACATTATACACTTCATACGAAGGTTTAGACGCTGATTTCAAGTCTTCGTCTTGGCGTATTGCTCCATGACCCACTTTCACTCCACTTGTTCACACCCAAATCTGCCAAAACCCTCATTTTCCTCACAGACACAACAATCCCAAAGACATGACATCACATTTTTTTCAACTCACAACTCAGCCACATTACAGTTTCCAAATTGTAATGTGTTTGTTGTTGTTGTTTATCTTTTTTTTAGTCTGTATGGTCACATCATGTGAAGCCAGTGCCGCCTCTGACATAATGCACATTACGCTGTCAATCAGCACAGTCATATAAAATAATCATGGAGAAAAAATGAATTTCATCATCAGGGATCGGCAAAAGTGTTGATATTTGATATTTCATCAAACTAAAATAATCTAACCCACACCACCCCCTCAGTGCAGAGGCGCATGCAGCCAGAGAAGATCTACATCCTTTTATGTCATGAAATAATACGTCAAATATGTTCTGTATCTTCATATTCATTTATTAAAAGTGACCAGTGCGTGTTTCCATCTCAGTTCTGTGTCCGAGCTGCATCAATTTCCACAGAGCAGATCATGCACATGCACACAATAAGCAAAAAATTTGATCTGAGCAAAAAATTGGGATGGAGCATTAAGTTGTATCCACCAGTGGCGTAGGCAGAGAGATTTTTTTGGGGTTGGCCGGGACAAAAATGAGTGGGCCATAATATTGTCTTATAGAAAGGACTCGAAAAACAGACAGATTAAAGGCGGTGAGGAGGGCGGGCTCTGTCGATGGCACAGAGGTGGACAACCTGACATCTGTGGCAGAGTGTCGGACCTGGACAGGCTCCTGTCCATCATGGACAATCCAGATCATCCATCAGAATAGACAGAACAGAATAAAAACATACACAATAATCAGCAATTTTGCATAAACATAAAACCAAACGTTAACGTTAACAAGCTGTATGATGTAGCTGACATCAAAAAGAAATCACGCACGTAACATGAATCAATTTACATCGCAACAATTGTTGCTTCAGCACCAGGGTCAGACTGCGCAAATTGACTGAAAAGATTGAAAACATAGTTTGAATTCACAAAGAACATACTCCTTCATTTGTATTAAATCAGCCGTGTTCAATAAAATGAAATGTGCATCCTTACACAACGTGGCTGTGAAGGTGGTTCAACAGTTGAGGATAAATCGGCGGGTACAACCGCTTCAGGCTGACCAGGAGAGGTATAAATCAAGTTTATATTTATACATTTTTATGTGAAAAACATGTATTTTGTAAAGTTGGCTGGGTGAGCCAGTGCCACCTATGGCCCATTACAGGCCATGCACCTGGTATCTGCAAAGTTGTTTTTTTTTTTCTGGTTTTTAACATTTTGTCCACATAAACCAGTGTTGTGGAATCTGAAGATGAATAAATCGGAAGATGCCACCGTTATGGCATTTTTACAGCCTTCCTTCCTGAACCTCTGACGCCATAGCGTTACCTCTCTCTTTAACCCACAAATGTCTAATTTCTAGTTCACATTGTCCACCATCTTCTTTTTCTGACTTTGGTGTATTGCTGTGGTTTTGTGTGGACGCCCACATTTCTTGAGACAATCAGATGTATATTCAAACAAATCTCTGTGTGGACATGCCCCCCCCCCACACACACACACACACACACACACTCTCTCGGAAAGACATCCCATGTTGATTAGATGCTACAGACATCTACAGTGACAGAAAGTCACTGATGAAGGTCAACAATCCATTAGGCCCTGAGAAGAGAAAGTCTGAGCCGCTGATTAACATTTAAAATGATCAATGTGTGTGTCAGATGAATATAAATTCTCAACTAAAACGTTGACCACATGTTTTATGAGCGATATCAATACTGCCAATACACTATGACAGTCAGTGGGTTTTTAATGCCACTTTTGTCATTTTAGTTTAAGAAATAATCATTTGTGTCAAACTTATCATACATATATTATGGTCAAACAATAATTTTTTCATTCATTCATTCATTCATTCATTCATGCATCTTCTCCCACTTGCTCAGTGAGGTTTACGGGTCTCAGCTGTTCTAGAGCCGATCCCAGCTGTGAATGGGTGAACGTCAGGGATCTGGACGAGTAGGCATCTCATCGCGAGAGTGACCAGTTAACCTCAGCATGCTTTTGGAGGTGGGAGGAAGATGGAGTACCTGGAGAGAACCCACACAGACAAGGAGAGTGCATGAAAACTCCACAAAAAAAAGACCCTCATGTCAGGGAGCGAACCATCAACCGTCTGGCTACGAGGCGAAAGAATGATTTCATATCTGAAATATTTATATTTTGCACTTGAATTAAATATTGTCAGTAACTTCCATAGTAAATTAATGCGGGTGGTTTAGATTTATGGAAGTTTGGGGCAGTGATACCGCTACAATTACATGTTTTATGGGAATATAAAATAATCACAACTTTTCATTATATAAAGTACTGGAAGAAAGTGACCTCACCGGGTCATTTTAGACCCACCTCGACATTCATTTACATACTTTACATATATATATTTACTGTACATTTATTTATATTCCAAAGCCACATACCCGCCTCTCGTAAAGCCAACAAAAAACAAAAGTTAACATTCCATGATGAGCAAACTAATATTACTTCATAGCTCGATATTTCACTGGGAGCAAGGGGTTCTTTGAGAGTGGGGGAACAGTTCAGCAACCGGTTTATATTGAGCATAAATCAGGGAAATCAGGAGGAGATTTATGAGCATAATAATGAACCCTACGCCTGTTTAATTACAACAATCCTGGACTCTTTGAAGTGTGCTGTTGCGGCTGGAAACCAGTTGCCTCGTCTTGCCTTTACGCTGCATACATAAACATGTATCAAACATCAATTTGTTGTTGTTCATGTTGTTTTTAACATCCTGTTTTTATCATATTTGTCACTTTGGTTGTTCACAAACTGCCGCACAGGAGTTTAATTGCCTGCTCTGCTTCCATGAGTACACAGAGAGAATTCAGGATTCACTTTCGCTTTTTGTTGTCCGACAGTTCAACCAGAAGTGAAATTCCTCTGGGTTTATGAAACACAATACATCACAAACGCTGCTAATATATTTTAGGAATGAACTGGGATTGTCAATCATGAGAGGGACAAAGACGAGCCCTGCACAGATGCCCCGGCCTCATTGTCTCTGATGCACCTGTGCCTGCCGCGTGCCAAGTGCCCCCTTCTATTCCGAACAAGGCTGAGCGAGGCGAGGATCAAACTCGCTGACAAAACAGGTGTGTGACTGTTTCACCGTTTGTTTCACCAGGCATTCGCTTCTCCCTCTCATGCCCCACCAAAAGGTCTGGCAGACTAAAAACAATCTGTCACTTTCTGGCAGGCTGGAGCTCCCCCAACCCAGCTGCTATCTGACGCTGAGGGGTTTCAGGCATCCTTGACTTGAAGTCACCAGACAGTTAATGTACTCCTCAGATATACATCAGCAGTCCCTCATTTTCACTTTGACTTTTCTCTGTGCCCTAAAACCAGTAGTGAACATCGAACAAACAATTTCTGAAATATACCATCATTCATATCACACATTTCTGTGTTTCTACTACTACTATCTTCTCCACAGCTGAACAACCCAGTGCCAGGCACTGGCAACCGGATGCTCCCATGGAGCTGCTACTGCTGCTTTTCCACTATCCCGTTCCAACTCCACTCAAAGTTTTTCCAGACTCGTCCTTTTCCATTACAAGTTAGACTGTCCGTGATGTGAGTGCAGACGTTATAGCAACGGCTCCGTGGAACAGTCGACATTTCGTGCATTGTTTCATATGAGGAGATGGTGAACCTGCTGCTCACTTTGTGGATTTTTGTCTTCGACAATGTGAGGAAAGAGACGGAGCAGGACACGATCACATAAGCTTAACTTGTAAAAGTGTTTGAATCATTGGGAAAATGCGTAATAAAAGAAATACGAATCGTGTGTGTCCATCAATTGTAAAAAAAAACTTTGTGAAAACTACAAACTCATGGGATTTAGAAAACTTGCACGAGTTTAGTTTTCTGGGGCATATATACTGAGATGATGAAGGAGTTCATCAGACTCCTAGATGAACAGAGACGGAGCAGGACACGATCTGATGGACCGATCACTGCCCTCTGAACGTGAGACCTGAGCGATCTTCAACGGTTAAAACTGACCGAGAACAATGAACTGTAGATCAGTTAGAAACATCTAGAACATGATAAAATCAACGTTCAGCTACGTCATTCAGTGATGACATTTCTGAAAAGATTCCCACGGGAAGTCTGGCACATGTGTTGCGTGTAACTCAATCATTACTGTTTTCTTGCCCCATTTTGCAAATCAATTTAAATTCATTCACTTTTTTTTCTCATCATCCAAACCCCAGAAGTAGTGTGTGTATTTATTTTGCGCAGTTCTGTGGATTTTTGTTCAAATTTTACCGTTTCCATCATCATTTCCAATGCGATACTTCTTAGATGCGCATCTAAGAATCTAAGAGCTGTCGGCTCAGCTCGCTTGGAATGTCGGCGGAGAGAAGCAGATACCAGGTTCTATCCCTGATGGAAACACAAAGATAGCTGAGATGAGCCGTGTAGTGGAAGAGGCAGTAGGTCTCCTTCACACAGCAGGTAAATCCGATTCGTTGTGCAAATTACATCATTACAATCATTTACAAATGATTAGATTGGGTTTGTTACATCCACACATCGGCGCTCTGCACTTGCACGGGTTGCTGTGGTAACAGCACAGGTCTTTACCACAGTTCATGAGTTGGTGATGCAGTGTAATAAAACGGAAGAATGGGCGGTGGGAAAATGGAGGTGAAACATAAAAACATTCAAAAGTGCTCTGCACTGGCGCCAGACGGACACGCCGCAGAAACAGACATGTTTCCTGCAGTCATGGCAGGATTCACCATGCAACGAGAGGTTTTGATGATGAAACGTCACGTATGAACTATCGAATGTCCCACGGGACGTTTGATCAAGGCCTAAGCAACCTCCCACCGCTCCGGTGTGTGTGTGTTTGTGATGTGCATCGCAGGTTTGCATGTTAATTATTGATGAGTATTGAGTATGGTGAAAAAGGGAAAAAATATATATATATATTCGTGAGAAGAATGAAAGTTCTTCTGGAAAATATTCATTTCAAAACTGTTGGATGAAATTTAAAATGATGAAACTTATACAAAAGTAAGCTTTTTTTTTTTTTTTTTACTATGAAAGTCTATGCGTTAGGTCTGAAATCTCTTTGCTCTTGACCCACAGACTGTATTTTGTCTTTTTTTTTTGTCAGAGTGATATCTCCTGTACCATTTTATCACCCTCCCCTGCTGCGCTTACTTATTTGTTGAAAGCAATAGTGTCCATGTTATTACTGTACGTAAAGGTGTGGCGATTCCACGTTTCCTCTTCAGTGAACATCTGTTTCCAAAACGTTCATGACCGTTGTCTGTGAGGGTTCTGAGTCTCGATCGTTTTGTGTGCTGTGTGTAGTTGCCAAGCTTTACAGGAAAAAGAAATTGATTGCACAGCAGTGGTATTATACATCTGATGTTACTTGGATTGTCGCTTACTGTGGTTCCATTCCACACAAAAGCTCACAACACAATAAGAAAAGACACATGGGATGTTTTGTCATCGCAAAGAAATCAAGACATTTTGGGGTTGGAATAGAAGTTTAAAGTCGTGTTTAGAAAAATGATTTCCCTCTTGTTTCTGTGTCCTTTTGTGAGTTGTTCTTCAACTGTGTGAACCCCAGTGAGGCTTTCTACACACACAGTCAGTTTTGGATGGGATTGATTGCCTTTGGTAAGATCACAGAGACCCTTTGGCGTCTGTGTGAATGTCAATATTTGTTGTCAATATATCGGGAGACAGACTTCTTTAGGAATCATTTTGGGTGGTTGCATCAAACGAACAGCAGCCTTTGCAGGGGGAGAGATCAATTGTTTCTCATTTACAACATTTCATACTGAAATGGTGCCAGTAACTGTGATGTAGCAAATCCTTGTTTGAGACCAAAATCAAATAAAGTAGAGGGAATAACTAGTTCCATGTAACGTCTTTTGTAATTTAATTCCAAGATAAATATCACTGTCATCAATTACACTATAGGAGAGAAATTTAAATCAATAACTTCACTTCAAATATTCATGATTGCAATGTTACATCTGAACAAATTCTGCAAAAACTAGTCTATATGTTTAATGTTTATTTACTTATTTATGAAGTAAATAACTGATTAATCAATTAATGAAATGTCCTATGGTCAACTATGCAGTATTTGGCTGAAGATGTAATATGTGTCTCCAGGCAGGTGCACAATGCACTCTGTTCACACACACAGAGAAGACACACATATGAAAAGATTACAGATGTAAAATTATGATTACAATGTGAAAGGTTCGTACTTTTCACTTGGTCAGACCTCCATCTAATCCGCCATGTGCTCCTGACACACCACTCACTTTTAAAGGGAAGTGAGAGGCGGCACTTATTGAATGATACGCTCAAAACACACCCACGACTAATTTACAGAGTAAGTCCAACCATTTAAGACGCTCCACCATGGCACATAATCTAAAAACGCATCGTCTAACTAGCAAGTGACCGAGACACACCCATGTGTTGCATGCCTGGCATTTTGCACTTTAGACCATTGAAATAGGGTCCTATGTCCTCAAATATAACCTGCTCCCTTACTTTGATAAATCACATCACATTTTTACTATCTACTCTTTTTTACTATGTATGATCACAATTTAAACAGGGGAACTTGTAAGTGTAACCACTTACACTTCCAAAGTAACTTTCCTGACTGATTAGAGAGAAGGCATGAACATATGTTTATTACAGTTTGAGCAGATGGTAGGTGGACTGGAAAGTCTGCCAGTAGATCATCTATGTGAACGTTAGGAATCACCAGCTTCCTTCGATGAAGAACCACAGATGTACCATGATGTAAATAATAATGCAATGTCAAATTATTATTATCTAGTTGGTTCACTTTATTCTTCCGCATGTTTGCGCCGCAAATTGTATGAAACAGAACATGCAAATAAGATTTTTTAAGGTTCTTGGGGTGTTTTTTTAGATGCACAATAACAAATTATAAGCCATCTGTAGTTTAATATGCAAATTGCTTTCCCTGCAACTGACACAAACATATATTTCTGAAGAAACACTGAGAAAGGAGATTTATTTGGAGGCAGACTTCAACCAATCATTTTGCAATATTCTTTTTTTCTTGTTTTTTTTTTCACAAAAATGCAGCCATGTTAAATGAGCACGAGGAATGATGAAGGGTTGCTGTATCACCTATTGCCAGTATTTCAAAGCAGCACTTGGGACGTCCCTCTCTCTTTAGTGACCTACAGGCTGGCAGTATGTAGACGTCACCTTTTAGTGTCAGCTCCCTTGAAGGAGGAGGACAGAGGAGGACAGAGGAGGAACCAATAACAGAGGCAGGTACCAGGTTATATCCCTGATGGAAACCCAAAAAAGCTGGGTTGTGCTGGGAGATGGTGAAGTTGCAGCTGTTTGCAAGAGAAAAAAGAGACGGAGCAGGACATGGTCTGCGGTCTCTCTGTTAGGCTCCAACCAGCTCTGATAATAAATGTTCTAACTGGACAAAAATCACGTAAAAAGTCTACTTATAAAAGCACCCACTGCCACAATATGTTGTGTGTTTCTCCAGAAACATAATTTAATACCTCATTTCATACATTTATGGGTGGAGTGAAGCCCTGGGTCTAAACCTGTGGTCTCTGAGCTCTACCGTTATGCCAACAGGTTTGTGGCTGGTAGTGTGTTGTTTCCCTTCCTCTCCATTGTCCATCTGTAACCAATCATGTCATCATCAACTGCTGGACACCCCCATTAACGATCCAGACCCATCTCCCCACCCATTTGCTGGTCTCCGTCCCCTGGCCCCGCTGTCACCAATCATCTTCATCTGCTACCATATTCAAGTCACGTAGATGGTCACTGTCTACAGACGCCAGCTAAGAGGGTGCTCTGACGATCACCTGAACTTTTCCCAAGAGTAGTTTGTTCGGTAGGCTATTGTTTGAATACACAGTTATAGTCATTTCTAGCTGCTTTTGGTTTGTTATTTTGGTAACATCCATGTCCCTCGGCTGTGGTTCTGGATTCAGTAGCATTAAACCCTTTTGTTAATACAACGTTGCTGTTTATTTGTGACTACATTGTGTAGTGTGATCATTTGAAACCATCCACTCTCAGTGTTCCTTTGACCTGGTTTAGCCCACCTTAGCTGGGTCATAACAGTTGGGGGCTGTCAAGGAATGGAACCCAGGACCTCTCCCACCCCAAGTTATTGAACAACACTGGCCCCTATTGGCAACCTTGGTAGCAAACATTAACATGAGTCAATCCATTCTCTCTCTCTCTCTCTGTTGTAGTATCATGTGTCTGCTCTTCTAATTTGTTTGTTTACATGTCACATGCCTGCTCTTTTGCAGGCTGTGTTTGTTAGTGTCACACATGACAGGGAAATTGAAGGTGCCATTGTCGGTGCCAGAGGCCAGGACGAGTGAATTCGACAGCTTGACAGCACTCATTAGCGTATTAGACACAAACACTGGCACAGATGCTCCCGGTCAGTTCTTGGTCAGCCTGGAGCTCTGCAGAAAGGCCTGCTGACAGGTGGCTTTGTGGCACTCTGTCTCATGGTTGACAGGGTGGCAAAGCGGGAGCTCATCTTTAATAGACTGGTGGGATTGCCCAGGACAAGATATTTCACACAAACACACACACACACACGAGTATAACAATGAATCGTGAAGGTTTTAGTAAATGTGGCAAATGTAGAATGACAAAGTGACACGTGGATTTAGTATTTTAGGGTTTTTTTTAGTATTTTTCAGGCATGATTGGGAAAAGGGTATAGTTTAGTAAATATTTATGTTGTTATGTCTGCTATAACGTGACAGTTTGTCCTTATCAGAAGCTCCTTTTTAAGTGTTAACTTCCTTTTTTAATAAGTAAAGAGAAGAGCATGTGTAGACAATATTGTGCAAACACACGCACACACACACACTTGTAACACACCACATTAATCCACACTGTTAAAAAAACACAAAAAGAAAGACAGAGAACGACACACACACACACACACACAGCCAAGGTGTTCTGGTTCAGTGGTTTGCTTTTACTGTAGCTATTGTCATTTGTTACAGCACAAAGCTCAAAAGTTCAATTCTCACTTTAACTTCTTACCAGCTTAAAAGTAAATCAATGCTCGAGGCACAAAAGTTCTCTTCAACTGAATGGAAGTTAAATGATTTTTCCAACACACCTTTTGAAGTTTTGGTAATACCTTGAGGGTGAAACAGAATGGAGCTTGCGAGTTATACAGTCAATGAGAGGACTGTGTAGGCAAACGTCATATATATGCTGTATATATATGGGATTAAAAGATGTTTTATGTTCTTGCCACGGAAAATGTGTTGCTTCATACCAATGTATTTACATTTTGCACCCATCTAAAACAAGTTAATACTGTCCAGATAACTTATTGTGTACATAATGTATAATTTCAGCTGTAGTTATTTAGTTACTGTGAACATATAGGTGGAACTCCAGATTGGGAAAGAAGAGGAGTTAGAAATATGCAGAAATTGTTTTTGATTTTGTTTTTATGTTTTACGTTTACTTTATTTTACACATTACACTTAAAGACAGCTCATTTGGATGGGGTTACGGTGGTTCGCTGACATCTGCCACTTACATATACAATACACCTATTTTTCTTTCAGTTGGACCGTGATTTTAGAAAACAGACATTGTTGTGTTTTTTTAAAAAGATGTGAAACATCGCCCTCTGCTGGTCATTGAAGCAGCACCGCTTCGCTTCAGACTTCAGGTTACTGTACGTGCATTTCTTCGTACATTCTATGGTTGCACCAATTTCATAATTCATTTGAATTACCTTTGCTCAAAAACTGCATTTCATGATTTCTGTATACTGTTTATGTCCATGGTCGTGGCTGATAAAAATGGAAAAATGTTGAATTAATTTTCAGAAAAGCGCGAAGGTGCTTCACATCTCACATAAGCTCCACCAAGGAACCTAATAAAGAGCTTGCTATGGCAGGACCGTTGCATGCTGGGGGCTGGGCGGAATACAGAATGGCTCAAATTTGTCGTGTTCACCAGAATAATTCATTTTCTAATTCTCTTTCCAGCCCAGCAGGTTTAATGCAGACTCAAGTAATCAGCCTCCATGTCATTTCAGCGAATGGTGAGGGGAGTGCAGGGGAATGAAAGCCCATTTGTGACACCAGAGAGTATTGAAATAACAGTGTGCTTTGGAGGAATGGCAGCGTAGCATGAACACAAATCTAGGTAAGGAGGCTTCTTATTTGAGAAGCCTAACCCTGACTCTGACAGTGTATAACAGGTTAGCCATCCCAAGAGGTTTGGGTCAGCTGCAAATCCATGCAATTTCCCTTTAATCCAGTTTAAAGATTAATGTCAAATCATGCCGCTATGTGCAGGCTAGCAACTCCCCATGCGGTGCAACGGCCGGCTGTGCGTCCCTGTGCATGTGTGTGTTTTATTTCTTGAAAGCTCACTCAAACTCAGAGGAAACGGCCAGGGCTCCCTCTGACCCTGAACGTCACATGAATGAAGATTTGGAGAAATAAATTACAGCTAAAACGAAGTCACTCTCCAGGCATTACGTGAGGTCAATTACTCCTCCTTCCAGCCCTTCAGGAGCAGGTGAAGTCCAACTCAGAGTGACACACGTTGATTTATGACAATAACATCTCATAAATCACATCAAATGCAACAACAAGAAAATAGTTTTTGTCTGTTCCTGTAACTAGGGCAGCAGGGTGGCACAGTGGTTGTTGCCTCACAGCCAGAAGTTTGTTTTGTTACCGCGAGTTTTCACGCTCTCCCTGTGTCTGTGTGGGTTCCCTCCGGGTACGCCAGCTTCCTCCTACCTTCAGAATGCTGAAGTTAATTGGTACAGAAATGGAACCACGTGTCACATACACATAGACTGCAACAACTATGACTGGACAGATGCGTCATGCTGATCTTGTTGGTGTTGCTGCGGTAACAAGATCAGCTCACTTTCAGTCGCTATCGCTGGATGAGACAGAGGAAAACGCAGATAACTAGAAAAGCACTCGGACCTTCTCCGAGCAGCTCATTTCCACCCAACGTCATCGTCCTCTGTTAATTTAATCTACTCGAATAAATTCATTGATCATCATGTCTTTGTCAGTCATAGTGGAAAAAGAATTGAAAATGTTACACAAATCATGACCTCTAATCTTTATTTTTTTTCAATAGTAAAACAAAAAACAACCCTCCGTCCCTGGGTAGGCTCTAACCCCCAACCTTTGTGTTAACAGACAGACCCACTAACCACTGGTCCACAGAGACAGTCCACTGCTGCTATAGTGGAGTTCTAGACACAGATGATGAAAATGTCCCGATCTGACAATGAGGAAGAATCCTTCAACAGATTCCTGGATCCAGATGGTTCCAGATGGTTCCAGAACACTACCAACATTTAATCATCTGGTCCTGGTCCATTAGCAGCTTTTACTGAACATTTCATTCAAATACGTTCAGAGCTTTTTGAGCTATCCTTCAAACAGACAAACAAACAACAAACAAACAGACAAACGCCAAAGGAGGAAACCAGACAAAACACAGCTGCGGGATTCAGACGGACGCAGAAGTATAAACGTTCACGACAGCATAAGGCGCCCGCGTAGGCGACGACGTGGGGTCGGTGTCAGTTCAACACGCAATCATTAATCCAGCATCAGAAGGAGCAAGAGGAAGATGCTGAACTAACGTTCTTGTAACTGTCATTGCGCAAAGCAGCTCTGTTGAAGGCTGAAGAAGAGGGATGCTGTCCTCCTTCATTAAACATCATCCATTGAGTCTCCTCTTGATGAAATGTTGTTGCAATAATTATAGAGACTGACAGAGAAGTGTTGTTTACCTTGTCAGTGTGACCTATCACATACAGCAGTCGATGGCTCCATAAATACCTTCACTTTAATTTACAGAAACATCTATGAGACCCAGCACACTGCTATTCATTGCACAGACAAACATTTAGTTAATGCATGACTGTGAATCACGCAGAAATAATAAGTTATGTAAATTGATTAGAGGTTTGTTTTTCAGATATTACTGAGACTGAGACTCACTGAGCGCTAATTGGCACTCGTAAAAAGGGAATGTGGGTTATTAGTTACGGTGACAGCTCTGTGTATTGGTGTTCACATTGTCTTCGCTCGGCTCTCTTCCACCTTCATAAGGCCGATGACAAAGCACTCGGTGGAAAACTCATGAGCCAAGGAAAGTGGCAAAGAACATAAAAATTAAAAGCAGTCATCCAAAATAGCCTGTAGCCATAGAATGTGGGAAGATGAAACAAGATGGATTTCTAGATTGTCCACCGACCTTATGACTGTCAATAATTCAATATTTATTACAAGGTCTGCTGACATTGTTTGTGGTGAACATCACACCCAAGGATGAGTCTCAGTCCTCCATTTCTTTTTAACAGATTGCACGGGCGATGACAGAACAGACGCTTGGCTGCAGGCCAGGTGATGACCCTGTGCTGATGGATGTGGCGGCCATGACAAACGCTAACAGGGGGGCAGGTTTCATGCAGGGATTTGTGACTGCTAGAATGTAAAGGCAGCATAATGCACCTGTTCTACATTCACATAATAGTGTTGAAGTCATTTTGATGCCGCACTGACCTGACTTGTGAAATGGAGAATGGCAGATTTACAAAGGTAAAAGCGAAAAAAACAAAGAGGCGCCGTACTTAACTGCTTGTTACGTGTCTGAGAACACTGGCTGTTTCATTCAACCGCTGTGAGACGTGTGAGCTGAAATCAGACATTACCAATGCCAAATAAATGAAGGAATGAATAAAATAACATAAGAAGTTACAAATGTCAAAAAAATATAAAAAATAGAAAAGCTCTAGTGGAGCTCATTTAGACCCATATTGTGATTTCCATTCATTATCGTCCTCTGTTCATCTACACTACACTAATAAATTCACTGATCATCACAACATGCCGTTTTCACTAATAGTCAAATAGTTATTAAAAAAAAATTATTAGCAACCTTGGACACAAATCATGACCTCTAACCTCTATTTTTTTTTTTCAATAGTAAAACAAAAAACAAACCTCTGTCCCTGGGTGGACTCCAACCCCCGACCTTTGTGTTAACAGACAGACCCAGAAACCACTGGTCCACAGAGACAGTCCACTGCAGCTATTGTGGAGTTCTAGACACAGATGATGAAAATGTCCCTATCTGACAATGAGGAAGAATCCTTCAACAGATTCCTGGATCAACATCTATGGACAACATCTTTGGCATGTAGTGCCGTACCCACTATCTCATGTCCCAAGTTACAAGCAGTAATCTGTCCACTCCCCACATTTTGATGACGGTTAGATGATGCTTGATGGTTTCTTATAGTTTATTGATGTGTTCTCAAAAATCACAACCCGAGTGACACACAAACAGCTGCTGCCCAACCAACTGCCTCAATGATGGTTTGCACTAATGTACGGAAGTTGACGTTCATCAAGTCAGTCAGATTTACACTGAAAGCGCCAATTCATAGTTATGTCATGACACTTAACAAATGTAACCAAAACCTCTGACTTAATCTATACATGTTTCTTTCTTTCTTTCTCATCAATTATCCAGATTTAGCAGGTCGCAGCTGCCAGCATCCTCGTTACAGCTACAAGCTGAAAACACTGAGAAAACTCCGTCTCACACTGGGTGAGGGGGTTATTTGACAGCTAGCACATCCAAATCATGATGAGGCATGTGGTCCCAGTATTTTGCAGGAAATAAATGCCCCAAAAAAGAAACGTCGGCATCATGAAACCAACTTCACTATTTTCTCAAAATAGTCAAAACAACAATTGAAAGTATTCCCAAGGAGGACTTCAAAGATGTGAGGAGGAAACTCAAAGGATTTAATTTAGTGCACCACTGAACGGAAGTCAGCGATGAATCATGCATTTTCCAGCTTATTCATAGCATTCCAGTCTTCTTTCTCAAATACATTTTTCAGTCATTTTCAAATGCTTTCAGGCCATCAGATGAGGAAAAAAATCAACAATTGATATGTCTCATTATCAGAGAAGTCCTATACATACTGTGACTTACTCATCAAGTCCCAATTTCTTTCAGAGAGCAAATGTCTTACCATTTTAATTTTAATTGAGCTTTGTTTAAATGTCTCTTCTGCTGTGTGTTCCTGTGTTATGTGAAATATGAACATTCCAGAACATGTTAATCCAAGTGAGGTTGATATCACAGACAATGCAGAAAAAACCCCAACAATAATAAACAAATAGTGAATATCTATCATCTATAGATATGGATATGCATCATCTATGTAATTCTCATTTGAACCATTTTAAGAAGAGATGTAACATCAAATTCTTCTCTATTCGTAATGAAATGACGTGTATACCAGTCCAGTGATATTGTCATAGTTTTATGCAGATGTGTCATGTTTCCTAACATCAGTCATAGAAAGTTAAAGATCCCCAGACAAGGAAATTTTACACTGATATGCCTCTGGAATATGTAGATTGGGGAAGAATATAAAGTGGGCATCCATCTACATACACTTAGAGAAAAGCTGTCTAACATCATAAGTTAATAAACAAAGTGTTGTAACATGGCGTGGTATTAAAGCTAAAATTACGTGCATGAGCATCACTCAATGACAGGGGAGCGGCACAAGAGTGCATCACCACATCAGTCACGATGTCAGATTTACGTTTCACCATACATTTTTGAATAGGACTGGGAAATGCAGATACAGTAGCTCATCATTTTTTTAATCTGCCAAACCCCCTACACCCACACAAAAACACGCATGTAATTAATTTATGTACACATGAATGTAACAGCCATTTCATCTTTATTTGCCTTGTGGTCATAAAAATAAAGCCTTCAGGTTTTGAGGTCAGTAGGTGGACGACAAGATTATTAACTTAATCAGTTGTGTTCCCTCAGAACAAAACATCAGGGCTGCCTTAGACGCACTAACTCATAACAAGGACCAACTAAATCCAAACATGTCAAACATACGGCCCACGGACAAAAGGTGGCCCTCCAGAGGTTCCAATCCGGTCCCGGGAGGAATTTATAAAGCGTGAAAGTTACATACAAACCAGTTGCCAGTTCCAGACGGTTAGTAAATGTTTTGTACCTGTAAGTTGTAATTCAGACAAACTGAATGTTGATGAAATGGCACTTATTGTGCATTGGTAATACTGTAAAAGAATAGTTCATTAATCACAAACATTTTATTTTGTACTTGTATTTATTTGCACAAAAACAAATGGGAAGTTTTGGAGTTAGTCAGGAATCAAACCAGACCTTCTTGCTATGAGGCAACAGTGCAAGCCACTGCTCCTTGGACTACATTTCCCCATCAGCCTCCGCCATAATGTCCCATGATCCTTTGCGCCACTCCACCGTTTCCTGACTTAAACGAGAAGGTCGCACCATTCTACCTACGTGAGCCAAAAAGACACTGTAACCATGCTGGGGCAGGCTGTGAGGCGATTCACAACATCTGCTGTTCGTTCTTCTCACTATGCTGAAGGACCAGGGAAGGTGAGGTCTTTTCGTTACAGCTCTGTTAGTGCTGGAGATGGGATTATTTGTGACGCGGCCTAGTCATTGCCCAGGAGCCCGTATGTTTCTACTTCTACTGGAGGTCATGTCAGTCACTTCTGAACAGCATGGTCATTTCGCTAGAGGAACTAATTTACAGTGGTCACTTGCAGTTGTGATTATTATAAAGTCATTTTCAAAACACACCGAACGACAGGGGCCGATTTCTGTCGGTACAATGTGTCTGATGGACCGGTGGAGATTTGTTTGCTAAGTGTTAGCTTTGTGCTATGCTAGTTAGCATCAGGTCGAACAGGTTTAACCTCCGTCAGACATCCCAAACGGAGAACGTGTTAGCAGTGACTTCGTACCACAGACACAATTTAATTTCTTATATGAACGTTTCAAGTCATTTAAATGACAGACGATATCAACCCCTGTTAGTATAGCCGCCGAAATTGATGTCATGTTAAACGGAGGTCACAGCTGTAGCACAACTTCTATGTTGAGTATTTTTCTTTACATTATTACTATTTTTTACGCTTTTTAGTGGAATGTATGTTTTTTCCCCCATAGCTTTATTCTGTTCAACCTCATACTCTGTGGATTTACTGGATTACATTTGTTTTTTAGTCTATTTCATTCATGCACCCACTTACACTGTAAATATTAGGTCCCAAATTGAAGTATGTGAAAGTTGGATTTTATTCCTACTTTCTTTGTATTTAATTTTTGAGCCCCATACCATCAAGCACTTGATCTATTCTCAACAAGTTTGAAATATGACAACGGACAAATAAAGTATGTGTCTGACAGCATATTCTACTTTGTCACAGTGAGCCAAGACAACGCGGTGTTAAGATGTCAGCAGTTTAAAAGTATTATTTATGTTTCTGCATTGAACTGATGCCAACCCACCCTGTTAGATCCCCCCCCATCAGTTTTTTTTTTTTCCCTTCAAGTAATAGCGACTCAGAAGTGAGCAGATTCTGTTACCTCAGTTACTACAACAGCTGCATCTTCCACTCCATTTTTTGGTCAAAAATTGTCTTTTTGGTCAGTTTAAGTGACGTGATGCAAATAGTCCAAACAAAGTTGCTGCCGTCTGTGAAGGTCTGCGTAGCCTCGCCGTGTAGTTACATTTCTGGAGACGAGACATCAGGCCACACCGTAGACAACATGTTGACACCGACCCTAGCAGAATCATAAATTGGGACGATTATCTTCCTCCAACGTTTTAATTACATTACTGGCACATTGCAGCAATTTAGATGCACTCAAACTTAAAAGTGCCAACAGTCTTGCTAATTGAGGAATTTGTTCCTTTTTTTCCCCCATTTTTAGTGGGGAAAAAAACACCAAAATGTATTCTACAAACATATATATGCACATAGTGTATAATATTAAATGAAGTCTTGATGGGTGTCATCTTTTAATTAATTCACATTTGTCAGCATTGTCTGCCACTTGAAACATTAAACAAACATTTTTAATGAAGAAGACAATAAATGGATGGATGGTGAACATTTATGCGGCCCCTGTCACATCTGTCCACTCATGATTGAGAGGACCACTCAGGATGTCGTCAGCTCAGCTTGAGGAATCATAATGTTGTTTCTTACTCGATAGAATAATCAGCCTGTGCTTTTCCAGAACCTCCCATTCTCTGTGGAGAACAAGTGGCGTCTGCTGGGCATGATGGTGGTGTTCTTCGGCAGCGGCTTCGCATTCCCCTTCGTTGTTGTGAGACATCAAATCCTGAAGAAGTAGTGCGACATTTCCACCTCTGAGGTAAATGAGATTTCAGTGTTTATCCTTCAGTTTATTTAATGTCAGAATCAGGTGGCATTTACATCCGCCAGGGTTTGAATAATATCTCAAGACAGAGATGGCCCTTCACTCAGCAGCACGGCTCAAATAATTAACCTCTGAGTCTTTGAGTGACAGGAACAAATAAAACCTCTGTTAATAATGTATTAATCAGATAAGCCTGCACCCTAGCAGTGAATATGCCGGTTTATTTCACACACGGAGGTTAATCATGTGTTCAAAGTCAGTGCTGTTGTCACATTTCTTTGCTGGCCTTTACACACAAATTGGTTGCTGTCATCAGATGTTTGCAGTAGTTCCTGCTACATTTTTGCCTTAATTGCTTTTTCTCTTTCGCAGGTCGTCAGCAGGAGCAAATCTATCCATCCGTGTGCTACCTGCAGCAGAATGGGAATCTCTTAATCATCTTTGTAAATAAAATTTACCCAACTATGAATTGATGGAGTCATCTTTCTTAAAATTGCTTTTATTCCCACAGCCACTTTTCCCCCACATGCAAAATGAAAGGTATTTACACCGAGCTAATAGACTGCGTATAATAAAACCTGCTACAAAGGATGTTTGCACTAAATGCGCGTCCAATAATATCCATTAACGTGCAGGGTTTGTCTCAAGAGAAAAACTACAGTTAATGTATACACTGCTTCTGTTTCTTCACCTCACATGTGCCACAATGATACAATAGTAAACCGTAAGGAGCTACTCCTGTTTGTTTAGTAGCTTTGGCACAGTGTGCTGGATGAAACTCAATACATCACCGATAGCGTGAATAATCCCACAATCCCTAAATATTAAATTAGCCCTGTTCATGATTTGTATCTATTAAGTATAAAATATAATAACATGAAGTGAAAAAGGTATATAGGGAGTACTACTACAACACGAGATGACGACTACTGAGTTAGCTATGCAATAGAGGAGAAACGACATCCTTGTTAATAAATGGTGTTTTCATTTCCTCTTGAAATTAGTTTTTGACGTTAGTTCAACAAAGTAACCTGACAATAAGTTCCATTCTATCACAGAAGTTTTAAGATTTGTCCTGTAATGTTCCTTGTTCATATAAGTTATGAAGATTCTAAGAATACTGTGGCTTTTTTTTGTACTTGAACATTTCTGAAAAAAGTAACACAGGATTGTAGATGTTTGTCAACCAGAAGCCATGATGAATTTCTCTGCGGAGTTAGTCAGGCAGCCTTGTTTTGGACTATTTAATCTCTAATATGTTTTAAATCTAGTTGATGTTCCATTCCAGGTTTTTGTTAATACTCATACCCCCCCTCACACACTTCTCTGCAACTGGAAATTTTGTTCTCATCAGATGAGTTGTGCCCTTCCTCCTCTCCTGCTGGTTATTGTTCTTTCACTGTGCAGTTCAGCTCTTCACTCCACTGAATAACTTATTTCCATTCAATTAACCCTCTGCTTTTGGCTATAATTATCCAAGGACAAAGTATTAGAAAGGGAGGCGTCGCTGCTCACTTAGCCAGGAAGGGTAATAGAAAGGCTGAGTGCTTCTCGACGCACCTCTGCTCAGATCTAACTCACGCCTCCGGCCAACTGAAAGGAGACCCCCCCCCCCCCCCCTTTTTTTTTTTTACTTTTACTTATGCTGCACAGGAAAAAGATGCAAGGATTGGTCCAATGACATCAGAGGTAGAAGGGGCCA
>CAAKHB010007111.1:186274-208194 GCA_901007665.1 Aeoliscus strigatus
GGCCCCGCCATTATTTTCATACAGCCAACTCAGAAACTTGTCAGGTCTTCAAGTGTTCTCTTGCATGTGTGATGATGTCATGGAGTGTGTGTGTGTGTGTGTGTGTGTGTGCCTGCTGGATGGAAGAGCATTCAGGTCACACAGCTCTTGGTGGTAATAAAATCATCCGACATTCAATTGGGTCAACGAGGGAGAGAACACTATTTCATATAAATATGTTGTAGTACCGTCACTAATGCTGCATTCACATGGAATCAGGGAGACTGGAGAGACGAGTTGGAATGGAACGGAAAAACAAACAAGCAGGCAAAACGGGACCCTCGTGACATGTTTCTACAGCGATGTCATATTGTTTACAGTAAATAAAATTAGTCTCTTGTGTATTATTTAGTCTCATTATCATTGTGATACATATATGACTATAAAATCCTGTTTTCTCTAGTTGTTGCGTGGTAAACTGAAACGTCATATCCAGCGGTGAATTCCATGGTGGTAGACGGTAAAATATTTTTAAATGTGAACGTCATTGCCGTCTGCCGTCAGTGGTTTACCGTCCTTACTCTCGTCGGGTAAAATGACGTTGGGTTTGCAGTTTCCCTGATTCCATGTGAACGCAGCAGTAGGTTGACCTTTGTTGCTGACAAAGAAAGGGAAATGACACTTTACGTTCCCAAATGCTAAGGACACGTAGGATAAACGCTAAGTAGAGATATAATGTTTGTGAATGAGTTTAATCTTTTGAACCGAGTTGCAGTTGCGAGGCGTTCTTTTTCTTTCTATCTATCTATCTTTTTTCTAGTATACAGTATATATATTGGGGGAACGTAATGATGGGCTAAACAGTTCTTTTATGTGTACTGAATCATGAGAATCCATTCAGTAAAAAGATCTGTTCAAAAGATTTGTTCACCAAATCGTTCAGATTTATCACGAGCTAGGGGTTTGAGTATTTGCTAAATATAGTGACAGTCACTAAGTCGGCAACACCAGTGTTTCAGTGAACGAGTCCTGTGAATCGACTCGTTTGCAGTGAACGAAACAAAGAATCTGGTTCACTCACAGCACTTGACTGCCGCGCTCTGAACTGTGAAACTAACGGATCTTTTCAGTCTGTGGTTCAGTACAGTTGGTTCACCCAAAACATTTGGAACAACACTAGTGGGATGTGTAAGTATGAATTCAAATCCCCCCCCTGGTTGAGTTCTAATAAATAAATAGTCCAACGCGCCAGTCTACTCAGGATCCGCCTAACCCTTCAAAGAGCCATGAACCCCATCTCTACGAGAAAGTGTTGACGCCACTCAATTCAGGTAATTTACATTCTGCTCAGTCATATCTCAATTTCTTCTGTTTACAGAAGAAAACACTCAGCTCCCAACAATAATCCTCGCTGAGTGGTCCTTATCGCTGTGTAATGAGCCACAATGATGATGTGCGTTAAGTGTGCTCGTCCTTTAGCTCCAGACATGAGCCAAATTTCATGTTGTGCGAATCAAAGAGCTCTTCAGAGCCACTGGAGAGAAATAAGCTGTATCGAAATGATACTCAATCCATGTGTAACAGCAACACTAAACGCATGTAAGTGTCCAGCATATCAATTAAAAGACTCAAGGAAGTTGTGTCTTTTTTTTTTTATCTTCGCGATGCAGAACATTCCATCCAATCTGAACACTCCCCGCAGCTACTTAAAATATTTATCCACGTGGACCCTTTTGCAAAACTGCTCTCGCCCAGAGAACACAAACCGAGACTCTCTGAGGATCAGGTTTTTGCGTGGAAACACATTATTTGGGCATCCAAGGGAAAAACAAGGCTTATGCAGCCAGCGTGCCAAGTCTCTTGCAGGACTTTGTCATGGCGTGTTTCTTATGTGGGAGTCTGGAAGTGAAACAGAGAAGAGGTGCTGTTTCATTATACCTCATATCTGGTGCACAAATTATAGTCATTGTCATTCCAAACGCTTTTCCATTCCCAGGGCACACAGGCACTAATTAAAGCAAAGTGAAGTCATTAGAGATCAATTCCACACACTTATCTCAGGGATTGTTGAACATCGTGCATGCTAATGAAATAAGTAGGTTACTGACGTTACTACGTCACAAACCATCTCAGAGGTGAACGTCTTCATAAGCTCATGTCTCATTTACAGTCTGCTCAGAACGTCACAAATCACAACAGCCGTTATCTAGAAACCCAACATTCATATGAGAGGAAAAAACTTCCTTTTACAGGCTCAGAAACCTCAGGCAAGTCCAAGGCTACGTGGGGATGGACTTCTGCCTCGACCAGCTGAGCAAGACAAGCAAACACAGTTTGTTTTTTTTGACACTTTATCCAGTAGTTGCGTTACAGTTTGTAAATCCTCTAGTATTTATTTCAATCAGTTTTATTTTTATTCACAAACTGAAGACCTACCTTTTTCACCTCTGTCAAGGACGTATTTGCAGATGTTTGTTGTTGTTGTTAGGAAAATAACTCCAGAAGTTCTGAACAGATTTTCAGTAAATGCTGCCAATGGACCAGGACCGGATGATTAAATGTTGGTAGTGTTCTGGAACCATCTGGATCCAGGAATCTGTTGAAGGATTCTTCCTCATTGTCAGATAGGGACATTTTCAGCATCTGTGTCTAGAACTCCACAATAGCAGCAGTGGACTGTCTCTGTGGTCCAGTGGTTAGTGGGTCTGTCTGTTAACACAAAGGTCGGGGGTTGGAGCCCACTCAGGGACGGAGGTTTGTTTTGTAATGTTTTATTCTTGAAATAAAAAAGAAAATGAAGAACAAAAAGAAAAAAATAGAGGTTGCTCGTGATGTCTGACTATTAGTGACAAATGTATGATGATCACTGAATTTATTAGACAACATGGAGGACCATGCAGAGGTCTGCACTCTCCAAGTTAACCATTCCCCAAATTAATTGTATTCAATTAGACCTGTTTTCTGCTGTTTATTTTAGAATTTGAGTTACCTTTCCTCCTCTATTCCTGAACATTTTTAAATTACTCTCCATCCTCATTGAATCATCATTATTCATTTTTATGTATTTTTAGCATTCCTTGTTTTATCCTAGTTCTTTTATCATCATCATTTTACTTTTTACTTTTTTTTTGTTTTCTATCCTTCATTTATTTGTCATCTCTGACCTTTTTTGACATTTTTGACATTGTTTGTTAGAAGTTCCATCACCTCTTTGATACAATAGCTGTTAAGCTGGGGTGCCTCTCAGGTGGGTTAGGTTTTGTGTGTGTGGGTGCTTGAGGGTGAAGGGCACCATTTGTGTGTGTGTGTGTGTATTGGGAGGGGGCTGCATTCCTGTTTCTGTTGCATCCTTTAAACTGTATGAACAGTTCTTCATAAATAAAGATTTGATTGATCGATCAGGTCCTGTAGGTTGTTCAGGAGTGACTATATATTCCACATCACGCGTGAATGGAATCACAGGCATGCATCATTTGCACCTCACAGGAGATGATCGTGAGCTGAGCCTTGTGCATCGCGTGCGCAGCATAAGAACACTTAACGTTTCCTCGAATGCCCTCAGTTGGAGGCTGCATTTCTCATCCAGCCGCAGTGTTGAAGTCAAACGTGGATACGTACACCGGTAGATTGTGTGAGCAACCTCGATTGTGAGTGACGGTCATATAAACATTCACTTACTCTGAAGTGAGAGTAGGTGTCAAACTAAATTACCCCTGAGTGTGTGGGACGAGTGCTATTAAGCATTTTGTTGTAAACATCCTGCACAGCAGCATTTAATCACACTAGCAAATCAGTGTATTATTTAATAGCAGGAAGGCTCTGGACGGGCTCCGCCTCCCCCATCAGCATGATGACTACAAGAAGTGAAAGCAGCTGTCCCCAGTCGCCTAACAGCACCCTGACACTGCACCGTCAGTCAGTAAAGTTTCAAGGACACACTGTGCCCCCAAGTTTTCTGCTAAGCCCATCTTCCTCCTCTACCTGCTATGTTTACCACCCTCTCCAAGATGCTGACTTGAGTGGAAGTACTGTCAGTGCAAGGAAGATAAAGTACAAACGTACGTCCCACTTTGTCAGTGTAGTGCTTTACCACCTCAGCCAGGGACTCAGCACAATTATGGTGCTTTTCCAGCGACACAGTTCCAACTCGGCTCGGTTCTACTCAGTTTGGTTCCATTCAGGCGCTTTTCATCAGAGTTCAGTTCCTCTTGCTGACGATTGGCTGAGGATTTAGCCATCCGATTTATTCCAGCTGATCTGAGTAAAAGAGGATGGGCCATACTTGAGTTCAGAAAGGCTGATGTGACTAAGGGCCCTGTTTCAATGGAACTATGTGCCCTGCACGGTAAAGAGGAAAATCATATGTCTGTACATAAGGTTCGCAGCTCAGCAGAGCAGCTTGGAACCCACAAACATTTGTCTCCTTCCTGGAACGCATTTCCTGTTCTACTGTATCATTCTGACTCTTGGTTGATCTCATTTCTGGGACCATCCAACACTGGCAGCTGCCACAAGCGGCATCCAGAGTCATGGCAGGTCAGTGTGATTCGAGTTTTCCGAATCCTCTGAATGCTCAGAGGTTGCTCTGGCTCTTCTGGTGGGTGACACATGCACTGACTGAGTGACAAGTGATGGGCTCTGGTGTCACAAAAGTTTTCTGCACACACACCCTTTATATCATGAGCAGGATCCGGCATGACAGCGCCATCAGTTTCCCAAGTGCATCTCTGTGTACCATTAGCATGACTGTGCATCTGGTGTTTTCAGGTAAAATACTTACATTGAGTTACTTAAAATATCAGTGATTATACCATCTCTGCACTTTGCAGAGTTCATCATTCGTTAATGTTGCGTTGTCTCGGCTTGGAGTGAAATATATGCACTCTAACCCAATTTGCAGCACTGACAATTCACAAGGAACTTGTGAGGCAAAAGGAGAAAATTATGTCTCGTGTCACTTCAGCTTCTTGCCCATTCTGTTTGATATGAAAATAACAGGCAGAGAGCCTGGTTGAGATCTGAAACTGGCATAATATGTACATCCCATCTGGCCCACTTAAGCTGCTAAGCCGGTCTCCAGTTCAATAATGTAACATTACACACTGGAGGAGTTAATCGTGGCTGGTTTCAGGTTGGAAATCTTTTTGAACAGGCTGAGGCACGGCACCTGTACATCACCCATTGATTAAATCCGTAAATAAATAAATAACAGACTTCCCTTATAAAGCGCTTTTTCTACATTTTAATGGTGCCCCATGCGCTTTACAATGGCCTCACATTCACCCACTCACACACACACTTATATACCAGTGAGTGGCTGCTGCCATGCAAAGTGCTGCCTGGCCCACTAGGAGCAATGAAGGTCAGAACATCCTTCATAAAAATTGTAGTGGAGTTAAAAGTATATTGTACAGTGTTAAAGTCATACGTTTCCATAAAGAATAAAACTGTGAAAGAACATGTAGTCAAAAAGTACTGAAGTACAGTACTGAAATAGATGCACTTTGCTATGTCCACCTCTGTAATTCGGTTCTCTCTGATGAGAACTTTCACTTCAGAGAAGTTCTTTCCTCACGTGTGTGTGCTGTTGTTTGACCACTCATACAGTCTTTGGGGTATAAAGAGAACCATGTGATGCTGAAGACAGACACTGTGGCATCAGTGTACTAAATCAAATCAAGATCGCTAAGGTCAAAGCCTGTAGCAGACATTAACAGCTACTATTCAGTCTGGAAAGACTGGTGAATGAGTGAATGAATATTTATTCACACAGCATCAGGTGGTGGTAGGGGCGGGGACCAAAGAAGTGTATTTGTGAAGCCGTCCTTTTTCTTCTCGGGTCCTTGATGCGGGGCAGCACGTTGTGAGACAGAGCTCACAGCTGTGTGGAAACTGGAATCCAGACGGTCGGACTTTCTTCACAACATAAAACGGCTGATTCTAAATGGAACTAAGATCTTGCAATTTGCTGTGTGTGTTTCTAAACCTGAAAACTCAAACGGTGCCTCCACAGGGGCAGAGCTGGGAGAATGAGATAAGCTCCTCCCACTCAAACGGCACAGCCTCAGTTGCTATCTCAAATATTATAGTTATAAGGCCTTTCAAAATAATCATTTCCATTAATTATGCACAGACAATATGTCTAATTCTGAGTGTTCCATGGGGCCCAATGAAATCATTTTCCACTAGGTGATGCCTGGGTCACACTCAGTAAGGCAAGAGACACTTAAACTGACTTATCACTGATTCATCCACTCACTAATTTTCCGCTTGAACTGGAAATACATTACCAAGCACAAATTATATATGTAATTGATACACACGTAAATGAATCAATCACAGAACCTGTAACTAATATGATCAGCATATTATTTGTACATGTAGTTTCAGTTTCCAGAATTATGTAACATATTATCACAGTTTATTCTGACATTCCTGGAGTCAATAAAACAGCAGGTACGATGCATGTACATGCTGTGAGAGGCAGCTGATGGTGGTTTTCTGCAATGTATGGATTAGTGTGGACACAATTTTGTAATAATAATAATAATAATTAGTAGTAGTAATATTATGCTATTGGTTAATGCTCATCTCAATTATATATATATGTATATATACAATGTGAACTACACAGAGACAAAACCAACAGTTTCATATACAGCAATAAAAGCGTTCCTAAAGGTCTTCAGTGGCGCTCAAACTGTGCAAAGAATTCGGCCATAATAATGTGAGACTCCTGGAGATGGAAAGTGAGCACAATGACACACAAAAAACAAAAGAATGGCAGTGGATCATTTAATGTTGTTTTCACGGCTGGGGGTGTCTGTTCTCCCACAGAGAAAATATTTGAACTTTTTGTGGGCTGGAAACTGTCTGTTGCTCTGCAGCGGTCTCCTCTCTTGTCTCTCACTGGAGAAATCAGTCCAATTTGGCGTTTCACACTGAGATGCATCTGCCACCTACCTGCATTTCCACATGCACATTTGCACCTGCATGAGCCCACAAACAGATGTGCAAACACATCCATACCCCTGACATATGTATTCAGTTGAACAAATACAGGAAAGCTGTGTTCACGTCAAGGACAAAGACACCGGTGACACCTGTTTCCATCCAGGGGGCGCTATGGACATGGTTTGTTCATCATCCTCCGCATCCTCCTGCTAATGCCGGATGTATGCTTCCATGTTGGACAGACACGGAATCTATGTCGGACCCTAGGACCCTGCACCGTTGTCATTCGAGGGTTTATACACTACCGTTCAACAGTTTGGGGTCATCCAGACAATTCTAGTTTTGTAGCATCTCTAATCAACTGTTCTCATGTGTGCAAACATAATTGCGCAAAGGTTTTCTAATCATGATTAGCTAAGAAAATGTAGCATTAGCACACAGGAGTGATGGTTGGTGGAAAAGGCCTCTGTAGGTGTAAGTAGATATTCCATTAAAATCAGATGTTCACAGCTAGAATAGTCATTTACCACAAGTCTAGAAGAGTCTGATTCATTTAACGTTGTCGTCATTGAAAAAAAAAAAAAGCTTTTCTTTCAAAAAAATGAGGACATATCTAAGAGACCCCAAACTTTTGAACGGTAGAGTACACTTGCATCTATCGGTCAACATCGCTCAGCGTTGCATGTCAACGCCATGTTTCATTATTTGCAGTTATCTTTGTCTTTCTTTGTTTACTCCCGACTGACAGAGAGTGGATCTTGTTACCGCAGCAGCTCCAACATAATCAGCATAATTTTCCATTCACTTTGCCGGTCAAAAATTGGCTTTGGCACAGTGTTGCTTTCTCTGCAAACACAGATGTGATGCTCCGAAACAGTCCAATCACAGTTGCTGCCACCTGAGGTGGTCCACATAATTACATTTCTGGAGAGGTGCACCCTGTAGGTAATGTGTCTTTGTGGACCCTACGCCGTACGTACGTTGATTTGACCAGGAGCATAAATCAGGCTTAAGGATCACGGTTAATGCTGGAGCAGATCTGAACAGTAAGGGTTCACATTTCATCGCAGATTTAACATGTCAAGACAGCCAACCCTGCTGAGAGGAAGACAGAGTTCAGCCAGAGACAGTTCTAACCACTGCACTGCCATGTCACCCATGACTGGACTGTGAACATGGAGGCTGCCTACAAGAAGGGACAGTGCCGCCTCTACTTCCTGAGCAGGCTGAGGTCCTTCAACATCTGCAGAACAATGCTGAGGATGAGTGCTGTGGTATGCTGGGGCGGCAGGCTGAAGGTCGCAGATGCCAGCAGACTCAACTCATTCCAGAAGGAATACATCATTCATTCACACACATTCATACCCTGATGGTGGACTGACAGAAACATGGCTGCCTCTGACCATCACCAAATATTCACTCACATTCAAACAGGGCAACAGCACAATCAGGATGGAGTGGGATTCGAACCGCCAACCTTCTGGTTATTGGACGACCCACTCAACCTAAATGAATGACACCACTCCCACCTCAGTACCTTCAGTTTCCATATGTTCAACACCTATTACTGGTCTGTCCAACCTCTTTCTGCTGTTCGCTTTTTGCCTTTTTCCCCCTGTGACAAGGGGTGTTGCGCAGTTTTTCCTCAGACTGACTGAGAGTCTAAAGGACATAGGGGGTGATATCATATGGACTGTAAAGTACGAAACAATTGTAATTGTAATGTTGGGCTATAAAAAAAAAAAAAAAAGAATTGAACTGAATGGATAGAAGGTTCCAGACCGGCTTCTTGGCCTGGGCTCTTTCTATGTGGAGTTTGCTAGTTTGCTAAACATACTATATACTACTACTTCCTATCACTCAATCTCCAAAAACTACAAACTAACTATACATTGCATATTGCCGTATTACTGCATTGGTTGGCTGGAGCCGTGGTAACAAAGAAATTTCCCTCTGAGATAAATAAAGTGAAGTCACACTCAGTTCTTAATATTCCAACCATGTCTCATGTACATGTACAGCATGTACTAAACAGATGTTGAGCAACCAATACTTCCCCTTTAAATGGTACAGAAATGTTAAATATGCATATGTGTTATGCTGCTGGTAATCCAAAGCCGTCTTGACGACAGAGACTCACAGTACAACAACAGGCTGCACAGCACTGAAACACATTTCTTCTGAGAGTCAGCAGTTTTATTGTGTTTGCAACACTTTTTATGTATTTCATTTTATATAGCTCTGCAGTCCGCTCTCAGGACTGAGATCATGTTTACATGTTTGTACAGAGGTATAGCTCTGGTGTTACCTCTAGGTAGCCTACAGTGCCCCCGTCTGGACAAACCATCGATTGTGAAACAAGTTCTGTGGGAGGTCCAAAAGGCAAAGGGAAATTTATTTGCATAGCACAATCATACACCAGGCAATTCAAAGTGCTTTATACACACAGATGATTAGATTCAAACGAAACAAGGAAGAACAAAATGCAAACATATAAACTGATTAAAACATATAATCCAACAGCATAAAATCACAATTTAACAGAATTGCTAAAAACAGACCCTCATTATTTACAGGAAAATGCATTATTAAGTCTACAGCTGCTACTTGATGACAGATGTACCCAGCTGGAATCAACTCTTGGGTGCCCTACTCTCATGACCATGTTCCACAGTCGCATCAGTAAGTAACCTCCGGCCATTTAAAATTCTCCAAGAAAACAATTTGGAAGCACATGGAGTGCGTTAAGGAGCTTTGTTCTGGGCGGTAGGATGTAGGAATAACTGCTCCCTGAATGTGGGAACAGAGTACCAGTACAACACAATGGTAGCACAGGGAAAATACGAATGAAAGGCTTGTGTCCCCCTGAGACAGAGGGGGAGAACTGGGACAGAGGAAGGCATGGGGCGACCAGAATGGTGTGATTTCTTCCAGGATACCCTTTGGACAGGCATGATTCAGCTTTGGCTTGATGTCAGTTGGGCCTTGGGCACCCAAACTTCAGCCACATGACCCAAATACCCATACCACCTCCACCTGTACTATTAAGTCAATATAAGGAACATGCCTGAAATGTCTCTAATGGGGCTTTTCCACTACAACATAGCTCGACTCGACTGCGCACCGCTCTGTCCAGATGTTTAGCGTTTCTACTGGCGATACAACCTGGTACCTGGTACATTTTTTAGTACCACCTCCGTCGAGGTTACAAATGTCATGAGCGAGTGCTAAACATGTGACGTCGCAGAGTGCCGGCCTCTGATTGGTCACTGCAGACTGAGGGCCGTCCCAAGCGCAACCTTCAGTTTTACCAGCGATGGTGATTCACGTTTTTATTCCTCGTTGCATTGTCATTGAACATATCCGACATGCATAAAACATGCACCATGGTCCGTTAAAGAAGCGCATACGTTTTTGTCCTTTTTGTCTGGTTAGAACGTTTCTTATAAGAGCTGGGCGGAGCTGGACGGAGAGAACAGTGGAGTGGTGTTCCATGTCAGCGATCGTGTCCTGCTCCGTCTCTTTTCTCTCTCTCTGTCTTGCAAAAATCCACAAACAGTCGCAAGTCTCCATCTCCCCCATGTTTATGTCACCGTAAAAAAAAAAAAAAAAAAATACCCTGTCACAGCAGTTTCACACAGGCGGCGCTGTGACGTCAGAACCCACATCGAAGAGGAACTGAATTTTGATGGAAAAGCACCTGAATAGAACCAAAATGAGTAGAGCTGAGCCAAAGCGAGCTGGAACTGTGCAGTAGCCTGTTTCTCTTCTCTCCTACAGTCTGCTATTCCTGGATCTGCCTCCCTGGACTTCCTCCTGCTGCCACGACCTGCCAGGCATTTTCTGAGCTGCAAGTTGCCAAATGGAACGCCCTCCTAAGTGGGCCATCGGTCCAACTCAGTACGCAAGTCCAACGCAGTACAAGCAGTACTAGTAGTCTCAGTTGTTATCAACAATGTTCCTACCTGCTATGTGATGAAAGTGAAACAGGTATATCATGGTGTAATATTTCTTGTCCGGAGATGTCCTCCATCACACCACACTCAGCATCAGTGACTTGCAAACACACACACACACACACACACACACACACACACACACACACACCAACAATATAATATTTGGTCTGAATGGGCACTCCGGTAATAGCAGAAATGTTAAAATACTTAAATACATTAAATAAATACCGTATATTTAATATTATTCATTAATGAGATTGATCAATATCAATTGATAGATATTTTATTTTATTTTTGTATTTTTATCTCTTTTGTATTTTATGTTATTTTCTTTTTTGTCTTATTTTGTCACCCTTCTTCCTACTGCGTAAACAAAAAGACACACACTATTGCTTTATATGTGTATAATGACAGTGAATGCTGATTCTGATCCGTTTGGGAGTCAGTGTCCTCCGGGTTTGTGTGTGTGTGTGTGCGTGTGTGTGTGTGTGCTCCATACCCTCCTCTTCACTCCGATAGGAGAGGTCGAGATATCCAATTAATAAGGGAGGTTAAAGTCGACTTTCTGCTGGCTGGTCCAATCACGGTAGGTGCCCAAGTTAATTTGGTGGACAAAGTCACGGCAGGGGTGGGTGGCCACTTCAGAAAAAGTGAGGCAAAGAGGAAGGGATTGATGAGAGGAAGCACGATAAGGGCGGAGGGAAGATTGCAGCCAACTGACAGCTCAGCTTGCATGGTAAATGAGGACGCTGACGGAAGAAAAACATTTGCTGAATTCGTAATGGGAACGATGAGACCTCTCCAGGAGATGTAATGTGTAAGATGAAGAATGACACAAAACTTCTGCAGGAACTATACAGATAAGACCATAATGGACGCTTTTGAGAGGAAAGGCAACATATCTCAGCGACATTTGTACGACAGTTCACCTACACGTGACACACTGGACCTTTCCTTGCATTCACAAGTTTACTGTTCAAGCACACCACACTTTGCGCTTAGAACTCCCATGAACTCTAAATTCACAATTAGATAACATTAAGCAAAGCGTTTCACTCCCACATGGTGGACGCCATACACCCAGACAGCACTGAAAACAAAATACTTATTTTTCGCTAAGTTCCCAGTTGGCTTTACAAACCCAACCACACTTACATTAAAACATGTACATTACACCTACACCTACATTACACTAAATTAAAACATTACAAATTACATTAAAACAAATGACAATAACAACAAAAAAAACATATTTAATGAATGAAATGTAAATCCATTCAAATCACACATTTTGTGTCACATATCACATCCACATTGGCGCTTATCACAAAGCTGCAGAACTTCACTCAGTCCAGAGCTACAGGACCACGGTTTTCTGAGGGTGACATGACGTGATTCTTCACTCTGCGAAGGAGATTCCTGAGCTTGTGAAAAAACCAGTGAAGGCAGCACGTCCACTGCTCCCACGCTCAGATACAGACACTGATGGCAGTTTTTGTTCCACTCCACTTGTCTACTATCTACTGTTTTCTCTCTCTCCATATATATGTAGAGAGAGATCGGTGATCTCACCCTGCATCCCTCTGCCTCCATCACATCTTTCACACTTTGGTTTATGAACCCAAACTGATGGTAGGAAGACTACTTTTCAAACTTATAAAAAAGTGACGTTGAATTGGGCTCTCGGGGCTTGGAGACTCTGGAGCATTCTCAGGTTGTATTTTTCAAAAGTGAAGAGAAAAAGAAGAAGACATGCATTTCCTGAAAGTTCTAGTAATAGTAACCTTAGAAAGAACAGGTAACAAAGTGAGCTGAAGGTTTTGGTCGATGTTAATTATTAATAGTAATAACAATAAAGAAACCTTCTTGAGCAAGACATTACCCAAGTTTCACTGTTGTTTCATCATTTCTAGTCGCGCTTTCTAACCAGCATGAGCTCTTAAAGAGGGGATTCTCATCAAAATATTATCTTGATGTGATGTCATCATATCATGAAGATGATTTACTCTGAATAACTGTTTTCATCTATCCTTGAAAAGCTCCCCCTTTGGCAATGTAAAAATATTTCATTACGCTGGTGTAATTTTCACAGGAACAACTTCAACAAAGTAGGCAGGCTTGATTCGCCGCGGCTATGGTCTTCTGGAGTTTCAAATTGAATTTCATCCACCTTCAAAGTCAGCTAACATAATTAACTGCACTTTTTACCACTTTTTTTCTTTAAATATGATATGTTCTGAATGTCTTTTCTCGTGAGTTAATTGCATTTTCAGCGGGTGTTGTTCAGCAGTAGAAAAATGGCATTTACCTTATAACTGATATGTCCATTCACAGACTGTTCTGTTGTCAAATACTTCGCTGCCTACTTTTGTATTTCCAGCCTAATGGAATCCAGGCTGCAGTAAAAGTCTATGAATTAGAAAGGGAAATGATAACGATATTCTTTTTGTTATTTTTCTTACATTGTTTTGTGCTCTCGTCCGATTTCAAGTATTTGAATGGTTCATTAATCTGTTTCCTTTGGTAAAATCCCAGTTAGGTCTTTTAAGTTGAAGGTGAATGGTCTGCCCTGCAGAGGGAGAAAAGACAGCCTAATTAAATTATGCCCCCACCATTCTATTTAACTTTGCTGGAATTTTTTATGACCTATTCACATGGAACAGATTTGATTTATATCCCATTCATCCACAGACACACACGTGGACAAAAATGAAAATAATAAAAGACCTCAAAAGGCTCTGTCTATTAACTGGGGTTATCATATTTGTCTGCGTTCTGAGTTTGTTCAACTTTCCAAGAACAGTTTTGCTTTTACATGGATTTCATGCACTTCTTAATATACCTGGCTGGCTGTTTTTTCTTTGTATTGGCAGACAGGGTGTGTAAGTAGTGGTTATCAATGTGTAGATGTGTGCTAAAAGTTTTTAAGACACAACACAAGGCAACAACGTTTAACCCTCACCTACGCATTGATCAACCCACTTATACCATGGTCATTTGACAGCGAAACAGAAAGGGGATCATTAATTACTCCATTTCTTTTTCTTCAGCAGCATTGCACTCATCAACATTCTTGTCCTCTCCAAGCAAGTTCACAGACATGACAGACAGAAATCATCCGGTTTGCTTGTTTTCCTCGTCAAATGTTGAGTTGTTGTTACCGCTGACAGCTGCCAATGTAACTGCTTGTGCCATGGATGGATATTAGAAAAGTTACCCTGTAGCTGAACTATGTGAGCATTACACCGTATTAACACATGGCAGCCAGCCAACCAGAGTCAGCCAATCAGAAAAGAGTATTCACCCAGCCCATGGTATACATACCTAGAAAATACCATTAGACATGAGCACATGAGGGGCACAAACAAATCAGCAAATTGTCTGCTGGGTTTAGGCATTTTAAAGGATATAACCAAACAATGCAACCCCAGCTGCATCCTTGAAGCCTCCTCGACTCGGCCGGAGTCTGTGAATGAGGAGGGGAGTGTGAGCACAGCCATTTGCAAGAGAAGAAAAGTGAAATGTGGTTGCCTGGGAGCAAAGCAAATGAAAAATGAGTAGGAGAAGAAAATGTGACCTTCCATCGTGACACAATATTCATGTGTTCATCCGGGTTGAATCATCATGAAGGAAACAGCTGAAACGGAATGAGGATCCATGGAGCAACAGCTGAAAGGAAGGAAAACAAAATGTGTACTGCTGCAGGCATTTTGGCTTTGTCAGTCAGTCAGTCAGTCAGTCTTTGCTTGGATGAGTAAGTGAATGGCTGAGTGAGAAAGAGACGGAGGGAGGGAGGGAGGGAAGGGAAGGAGCTGGGGAGTTGTGGAGAAAAGGAACAGTCTGCTCTATCATCTCCGCCCAGACACTTCTGGGATTCAGAGTGAGAGAGCCCGTGCAGAGTGGTAGAGAGACAAATTGCCTCTCTTGACCTTTGAGAGAAGAACTACATACTGTATTAATCCGCTATGGGGGGACGTTGAGCCGGCCATAATATTGGGGTTTCCACTTTTGCTGCAGAGAAGTGCTCTTCCAACAGACTGCTAAGAACGATAAGACGTACGATGTACGAATTGAGGCCTAGGCTTCCTCACGGACATTTATACTTGCACATGTTTACGTGCAGGAGCTCTCCATCTTCGAGCACTGACTGTGTGAGAATCTATTGATTCCACTCTTTATAACAAACCAACGGTTCCAGTTAAGGGTTGCGGTTGTGCTGGAGCTGATCCCAGTTTCAATGGGCGAATGGATGGGTCAACCACTCCTCTCAGGGTAGGTAAGACAAGACATGAAGGATAGACAAACATTCATGCAACATTTAGAGTGACCAATTAACCTAAGCATGCTTTTGGAGGTGGGAGGAAGCGGGAGTACCCGGAGAGAACCCACAGAGCATGCAAACTCCACACAGATAGATTCCATACTAGCTATGAGGCCCCAGTGCTAACTACTGTTCCACCACTTACAGTTCATCAAGTTCTTTAAAGCTCCACAATGTGGAACAAAGGCAGGGACTTTCCTACATGTGCTATGGGAATGTAGTCTGATACAGCCATTTTGGGTAAAAGTAAAAGAGCACTTGGGGAGGGTTCTGGGGATAGAGATCCCCGTCTCACCAAGATTATGCTTATTGGTTGACCAAACACGAATAATGTCAAAATAATGCGTCAAAACATGACTTTACAGTTATAAAGGTCAGGGTGGTTAGAGCAGACAGAAATATCTTCGGGACTAAACTGAAAAATGGATTGAAAATGACCAAACTAGCGTCACATGAACAGATGCTGTTGATAATTGATAATGACGGGGTGGAGGAGATGGGGCCATGGGACCCTTTCTGTACTACTGGCTGGTGAGAACAACAGGTCATGAATTGAGGAGGTGTTATTGCTGTGACTAAATAGCCACTATTCATGATAGGTCCTAATTTGAGGGTGTCAATTAGTTTGTACTGAAATGTATATGAACATAGCAGACAGCACTGTAACCCCACCCAACTGAACTGTGTGAATGTGTACAATGAAAAAGAAATTTTAAAAAAATTAGAAAGAGGAAAAAAATTCTTAAATGCTGAGATTTCCACTTTGTGTGGCCTCATTAAGATCTAACTTATTATCTTCTCTTTGATACAAAAGTTCGTATCTGCACTTTTTTACCACATAGTACATGTAGGCTGCAGCCTGCAGTGATGTGCAAGCAGTGCCGTGGCATTATAGGCCCTGAACATTTCCATCTGCTGCAGTAAAGATGTGAGCATGATGGACTTGTTTCTGCCTGTGCCTGTCACTGTAGTGTGCACTGCACTCTGATCTACACCGTTGTGGGCTCTAAGTACTACTTCATGCCCTGAGTAATTATAGGCTGCTTCACTATAATCCAGCAGACAGAAAGTTAGAGATGTATTGGTGGGAGCAGTTCCCTTTCTGCTAGTGAATTATTCATCTGTTACATTACTGAGAAATGATCCAGACTTTCCCTGGATTTCCTGATTCATTTTACCTGTGATACCTAACAGCCCAACATGTCACTTGTCCTATATTTCTTCTATTTCTTCTACTACTTCTTCATATTTATTCTGCTGCAAACCCACCCGTAATGATACAAATTTTGTAACCATCAGTATTTTGCACTATATTGCTCTAGCATTGCCTCCTTTGATTTCATTTCCATTTATATTTCTCACACTCCACCTAAGATGAATCTTGAGGAGTAGGTGCTTTGAAGCAGGGGTGTCAAACCCAAGTGGTCTGTCAAAGGGACCCTGGGATGAATTTGCTAAGACACTGAGAACCAGATATCGAAATCTCCTCCCTCATCGCTCCACTTTAGTTTGTGTGGTCAATCAGCTCTGGTCTGGATCGCTACACATGTGGAAATTGATGTAATTTTAAGATAATTTCAACATCATGACAATTTTTTATCATCAAGCGAAATACTGTAGATCCCTGCAGATCTCTGTTACTGAATGTTTTGTACCTTTGAAGATCTGCTGTGAGCTGAATTGCACATAATAAACTGAGGCATACTTTTTCTGCTTAGCTGCTTGCTTATTCTTCATAAGAAATTTCAGGTTGTTAATGCTGTAAAAGGATAATTCATGAATTGTCAACCTTGTGATTCATAGGTTATCATGCTGTTATCCAGTCCACTGGAGATCACAAGAGTCACTGGCCTTCAATCAGTTTACTTATGTTATGCATTCACTAACTTTTACTGCTAATTTACAATCAGGAAGAAATTCTTTATTGTGCCTGATAGGGAAATAATAACTTCCAGATGATACCTAGAACATGTAGACTCACTGCACACAGAAGCTGTGGAGGCCTGGATTCAAACCTGCTCTTCTTGCTATGAGGCAACAATTGTGCATCCTAGTTGCAGAGCCATCAAGCAGAGGGCGAATCCCTCTCATTTACACTAAATATGGGTCTAATATTGGTGGAGGCGGTGTGGCGCATACTGTGGGATCATGTCTAATTGCAGGACCCGCCGAATCCATTAGAAGTAGCCCCATTCTATTAGGTAACACCTCATCACAAAGACACATTAATAACTGCCCAAAAGACACAAATGAGTTATGGGGGTTATAAAAGGCACCATCATCCATGAAGAGTGTGCTGTACAACATCATTTCCAAGAGACCACATATATACGTCTCTGCATTATTAGAAATAATACATGAAAATGAGGCAGCTGTTAATGCAAGCAATTTGTCTTTCTGAGGGTCGCTAATGGTGCAAAAAGTAGTCGACAAGAACGAGCTAAAAGAACTGAAGGTATTCTGGCAATTTCCATTAAAAAATGGAAGCTCAATCAGTGCTGTAACCTTTGGATGCGACTCTCACAAAAGTCAGTGGTGCTTGAGAGGGTACGGAGGCTCCCCCTCCCCTCGATAAAATGGCTCAGTAAAGCCTTGGTGTTGTAAAGACAATTTACGGCATTTAATTAAGCTTTTGTACAATTACCTTTATTTACAGCTGCATGAAGCAGCCAACGGGGAACTTGAGGCGGCGGGAGCCAAACAGGTCGTAATTTCTGTCCTTTAATTCTTATTGTTCCCCAAGATAGGGGAACAACACTCAGGAGCATGTTGGGCTGCTTGTGTTGCTCGGTGGAGCAGCACATGTACAATAATTGGAAATGATTTGTGTTTTGTTATAATTATCGGGGATGAGTGAAAAGTAAGAAAATGATGCATTGCTGACTTCGGGGATAAGATGATCAGCATGGTGTAGGGGAGTCTTCACACCTACAGCTGTTGAACAACCTTTGAGTGAAAAGTGTAACAAGACAATAACTGCAGGGTTATTCCGCAGTTGAAGATGCAGGATTTCAGCTAAAGCTGACCTGAACCGAAAACCGTGACCCCAAAACTGTGATATAAACTTAACTGTGGATTTGTGGATTTATCAGCCACTATTATTCAGGGTTCATTCCAGCCCATCTGTTCCCTAATTTGAAGGAAAAGGTTTTGGCTCACATTTAGTGTGATGGTATTTTGTTGTTTCTGTCACAGAGCAGCATGAGGCCAATAGGTTCAGCTTTAATGTAGCAGTGCCATCTATTGGCCATTGCCAAATATTCCATTTATGACTGGAATAAGAATGAAAAAGAATGGAAATCAAAACATGTGATCCTGCACACCATGTGCTATGGTCACACAGACGCTCCTTGACTACTGTTATTGTTGTCCCCCCAAGACAACATGAAAACAGCCATAGTGAAAGAAATTGCTACAACCTACTTTCATTCAAAACGTAATAAAAGATGCATATACAGTATATGTCACATATATATAAAACATCTGCATAAATCATCTGTTCAGCAGATTTTCTTCAGAACAAAACAAAAAATATAATATATCAAGAAACATTTTCACCGTCATCTGTTAAGATGAACTTTTCATATCAATGGTACATTGTGTATTTTTTGTCATTGACAAAACATCCCTAGTTTTAATGTTTCACAATCTAACCAGGAGAGGGCGCTTTACCCACACTTTGCTGTGGTGCGGGGATACAGCATGGAGACATGTGTCGTCTGTCTATTTATGTATCTATCTTGTCTCATCCACTATCACTTTTCCACATACTATAGAAAAAGGCCAACTCCAGTGTAAAGTCAGAGGAGCACGCCAACAACAAACCAACAAGTCCCTCAGTTTCCATTACTGATGCACAATTGTGCTTTTATCATGAGCCTGTTATTGAGCCACTGATAGATACTAAGAGTTTCATTTCATAAGTATCGTACCTATCTCACACACACCTATTGTATACTTTTGCATTATAATTGTTATTATTATAATAATATAATAAATATAATTATTCTTGTTTTATTTCATCATGTTTATTGTGTCTTTTCAAGACTTTTTTCATATTTTCAGTCTTTGTTCATGTTCACTGCACCTTCAAACAAAGACTAATTCTTAATAATTTGAACATTATTGGCAAAAACACCAGATTTTGATTAAAGCAATGGAATAGAAGTTTAAAATAAAATAAAATGTTTAAAATAAAATGTACACGTACACACTGTTTGGAGTCTTCAGGTCACATGACCTCAGAGTTATTAAACGCATTATCTCTCAATAGAAATGAATAGTATTTTCTCCACAAGGAATAAATTGGGCCATTTTGAAAATTTAAAAATCAGGATCATATTAATCAGGCTAAATAAAATTAAACTATATATGAACGAATGATAAATAATAAAAGACAAACAATGTGCTGTACTGTATCTGAATCCATATAGTATCCAGAAGGAGAACAGGGCTGTTACCATTTGCTGATTTTCAAGGAAGTTAAGCAGATAATTCAGAGGTTGGTTTAAAGGAAAGGATCACACACCAAGGTTCATTGAGGGTAACACAGTTGTTGTCATAGGACTGTGGGAGGGCACGACCTTTCTAGGAGGAAAATAACTCAGTAGTCTTGAGATTGAGTTGGATGTGCACAAAGACATTCATAAATGCCTCCCTCCATTTGTATGCCTGAGGGTGGGTGGGAGTTTGACCTGGTTGTGATCTGAATTGCATTAAAGCGATTTAGCATATAGAGAGAGTAACATAGGCCCCTTGACGGAAACCTGAGGGACACCAGTGTAAAGAGTGTGGGGTCTGGGCAGACCTCCCATCTGATCGAGACGATGTAGACCAAAGGTGTGCAGATCTGGTGATTGCTTTATCAAATGGGATGGAGGAAATGATAAGTCGTTGACTGTGTCAAAGGCGGTGTGCAGGGCCTCTGTAACACCAGTGGATGTGGAAATACTTCAAACTGTACTGAAGAGGGTCCAGAGGGTGGAGGGAAAGGGGGTTACTGAAGGGGTTGTTAGTGGAGCCAAGCCTGCTCAATGTTTTATGGGATTACATAGACACATCTTGACAGTAAACTTCTTCCTTCGCTTGGCCGGGTCCGGGTCCTGGTAGCAGCAGTTTCATCACGAGAGCCCAGACTGCCCTCTCCCAACTTCCACCAGCTCTACCAGGGGAGTCCCAAGGCTTTCCCTGGCCTGCCGCAAGATATAATCCCTCCAGTGTGTCCTGGGTCGATACTGAGGTCTCCTCCTAGAGGGACATGCCTGAAACACCTCCCCTGGGAGACGTCTGGGAGGTATCCACCAGATGCCTGAACACCTTAATTGACTCCTGTCGATGCGGAGGAGCAGCTCGTCTCCCCCTTGGATGTCCAAGCTCCTCACCCTATCGTTAACCCTGCTAAGAAAACCCATTCCAGCCGCATATACCCACCATTTTGATTTTTCAGTCATAAGCCAGAGCTCACGACCATCTTGAAAGTTGCAAATGTATCTACCACGGTCCAGGTTTACCATGTGCATTAATCACATACAAGTCCTTAATCACACAGTTAATGTGTTAATGTGATAAGATCTAAAAAGCGCCATATTTCACATCTGGTATGTATATGTACCCAATTGGGCTGCAGCAGGAAACCTGCAGGGAGCCAGATCAAGCATAATTAAATAACCTCAGTGTTCAACAGTGGGTGTGTGTGTGCAGGTTGCAAAGGTGGCTGTAAAACTCAGACAGCCTAAGTGGTGGATTTGCTGAACATAGCACAGCTCATTAACCACTGAGTGTGTTTCCAACTTGTTACCCCAAGAGATTTCCTATGTTGAGCCAACCGAACACACACTCAAATCCACTGTCTGTTTCAGCTTTCGCTCTACTCTACGTTGCAGCTTTGCACAGACAAAGCTTACTGAAAGTGTACACACTCCATATCTCACTGCTTATGCTTTTGCAGAGGGAAAATGTGCTTGACTAACAACATCTATTTCAGGTAGGTTTTTTTTTTCTCCAAGGCTAACGCTGAGTTTTACTTACTGTGCTCCATAGGACCACCCCCGCACACACACCCACACACCGCCCCAACACACACACACTTTGTTTCCGTATGCCATGTGTGATGGTCTGTGAATTGATAATGGATAAATTCTGCAACCCAAAGGATGCTTTCACAAAGAAGGAATTACAGGGCTCGTGGAGGTTTAATATCCACTTTAGGTTTATTATCAAGGCTCAGTCTCATGCCCTGGTCCATTGTTTATTGATGTATGCAGAAGAGTTAGCCTAAAGATAGATGTCTGGGTAGGACAAAGGTGTCTTTGCTCTCTTTGGGAAATGGCTTGGAACGTGAGCTTTGTTTAACAAGTAGGTCAACCTTATGACGTTTCCAGTTTCAAGATGACATTGATCTGCATGTAGAGGTGGAAAGAGTATTAAAATATTATACTACTGTCATTTAACTTAAGTATAATTAACTGCAAATAGATGGATAGATAGCCTTTATTGTCATTATACAAACAAATGTACAACAAGATTTAAACGTCTCCTTCAGTGCTACATATGTAAAAGAGAGAATAAATCAGTCAATCAGTCCAAAATTCTATTCAACTCAGTTTTATTTGTATAGTCCAACATCACAAATTAGTACTCTCTGTCCTTTAACTCATGATCAGGGTGAGGAACAACTAAGTGCTCAACTGCTAAATCTACTCAAGTTA
>CAAKHB010007112.1:24391-48593 GCA_901007665.1 Aeoliscus strigatus
GAGTGAAATATCTTCTGGCCTTGAGTTATTTGGAGAACGTGCTGAGCCTCCCAGAAACGTGTATTTACAGCTGAAAACTGTAAATCTTCTAGGTGCGTTGGAGGTGTACAATATGAAAATAGAATGCCAACTCTAATTGGTGTGTGTGTTTTTTTTTCTTTTCTTTTCATTTCCCTATTAAATTTCCGCCCCCACAGGCGTTGTAAAACGGCTAACGAGAAGGCTATGTTTGTATCTGTTAAATGAACTGTCATCCTCGATCTGATGGATGCCTGTTGCGTGAGAGTGTCTGAATTGTCCTGGTGTACAACAGTGTGTGTTCATCCCCGCTGGCCTCTGGCCCAGGTCACCCACTCGCTCTCTGTCCACTCGTCCACAGCGCAAAGAAATTCTCAGCGTCCGTGCTTCTTAAAGAGCCTCTGTCAGCCGTCCCCGGGGGGTGGGGCATGTTTTCTGATAAGTCGCTGCTAAATCTGGTCCCTGCACTCAATTGCCTCTTTGTCGTTTCCTCCGTGTAAATGTCAGTGTGGCTCCTTGGCTCCTTTCATGTCTCATTAGGACGAGCTGGTTTCCCTTCAAACCACAGCCCCTCCATCCTCCAACCATTGTTTTCAAACTGAATCAAACCAACGACGAGTTTTCCTAGGAACACCGGCCGTATTAAAACTCCTGATTTGACCCAGGCTCTGCTCATTAAATCATCATAATGATGCAACGCTCTGCGGCGGCTGCTGCTGCTGCTGCTGCTGTGTGCCAGCATGCCATGTTTTTCCACTTAGGGATTCCAATATTTGACAGTGTCATAAACACAGGGCATCTGGTTGCCAGTCGCGGGCTCAGACTTGGTTCAGACGCCGACGAGGAAATGTGGCTGAATTCTGTGGAGCTGGTGTACTTCTTCATAAATGTTTGTAAACCGGTGGACCATCGCCCCGCTGTCCGTACCCGGTCTGTTCAGGTACAATCTGTCTGAGGCAGCAGCATCCGATTAAAGAGATGGAAGAGATGGAGGATTGATTCCCTCTTCAAACATCAATTATAATAAGTTGTATAATAATAATAATAGTAATAATAGTCTGACACTTGACAGATCTACCATTGTCATTACTGGACTGACACAGGTAGCACCTGAACGTGACACAAATTGAGCTAGCATGATGCTAACGGTCCCTTACAGTCCACACATTACACATATACAACACCACAAACATGCTTGAAATGACTAAAACGAACACTGAGGTGCTAATTATATAAGTAGTTAATAGTGACATAATGTCATCGATGCACGTTGGGAAGTGGAGACAAGTAGAGGGATGGTGGAAACAAACTCACAAACTGATTCCACCCTCAGTCCTTCTAGAACATGCACCAGATACGTGAACAGAACGCTGTACAGCTGAAATAGATTCAGTCTAAGAATAGTTCATGTAAATGTAATTTTTTAAATATTTTTTTTATGTGCAGTGTATTTAGTGTCTATCTCGTTTGCTATTTCCTTGATTTATCTTTTCTGGAACATGCGTTTTGTGGCCTCTGGAGTGAATGTGATTAGAGGCTGAGGACAGATCAGATCCTCTGTGTTCTCAGCTTAAGTTCTGACCTCTGCTCCTCGAATGTCACAGCCGGTTTCATGACCTTAGATAGAAGAAAGTGAGGAGATTATCAGAGAAATAATCCTCTGAGAGGAGTGAATTAGAATGAAATCACAAGGACAGGAGCTTGTGAACCTGCGCGCACACACACACACAGAGAAGGTCGGCTGGATTTGTCCTCTGCTTGTCAGTGAACACGATGGGACACTCCAGCCTGGAGCACATATGTGGACCAGCAGCTCGACTCAGCTGCGTCCTGAGCCTTCCACCTATGGTCGGAGACCTTTTCTGAGCTGCGGGCAGGAAGTTGCCAAATGGAACGCTCTTCTAACCAGGGAAATCCCACTCAGACGGTGCGTTCCGCTGGCAGTGGACGTTGAGTACACAGGGGGAGTGTTCCACCTGTCCGTCTGAGGCTCGGACCTGAGAGCAGCAGCTCAGTGTCGTCTGTCAGGACCAATGGATCACACTCACACAGCTTCTGTTTCAGTGACTTGTACACACACAACTGTTTTATCAGAGAATGTTGTTCCGGTGCAGCGTGATTTAGTGACTTGAATGTCCGCTGCGAGTTGAAGGAACCATGAGTGAGGAAGAGAAACTTTTGTCCTTGAGAGCAGTGTTAAAAGAGAAACAAACATCTGTTATTCCTTTGATACACAGACACACACACACACACACACACACACACACACACACACACACACACACACACACACACACACACACCTTTGCACAAAGAGCTGGATGGTAAAAGTCGTTTTCAAGGAGAACGAGTTGAGAAGTGCAGCACAGGTATGAGCGGCGGTGTCGGCAGCTTTCCGTGGGTTCACTCTGGGGCCCAGGAGCCATTATCTTCCCTCTTCTCCACATACGAGTGATTGAGCCGTTTAGCATCGCTAAGCCGCGTGAAGAGTGTTACTATAATGAAAGAATACTTCTAAATAAAGGCTTGACAAATCTAATTTCTCCATGTCCCCACATTGAGGCCTGGTGGATTAGACTCTAATTTTAGTGCCACTTATCTTTTCAACTGCTTTTAAGAATTCGTTCCAAATAACAAAAAGAAAAGTGTGAAAAATGTGACAGTTTTTTTGGAGAGATGGAAGGGGGGTGTTGTCAGGGACACCAGATGGGTTTTGGTGGTGGGGGGGGCGGATTTCCTGGTGGCAGCGCGGGCCTTCACACAAGAGTTGAGATTTGCATACAAATCCCCATAAAATGTTTTTGTAGCGTTTGGGCAGAAAGCAGTTAAAAATCCTCCGGCCTTGGTGGAATCTTTTGGTTGTCATTGCTCCCACTACACCGCGTCTCAAGAGCCCTCAGCTCTGAGATCACAAAGCTGGATGGAGTTTTTGAAAAAGAAAAAGGAAAAAAAACCAACTGCAGCACTATTTTTCATCTCTTACTGTAACTCCTCTCTGTTTCTTGCCCAGTTTTTCCATAAAACTTCTCTCCCTGAAGAATCGACTGGAGCTGAATGTGCAAAGCGTGAACACATGAAAGTCGCTCATATGTTTGTTGCAGCTATCTCATGTCCTGCTGGCTGACGCCCAATTTTTGTCTCTGCGTGGAATTGACAGAGGCCCTACACCGTACCCGACAAAGTCCCACCGCTGTCATTGTTTTCTGTCATTGTTTACTTCAAGCGAACGTCAACAAGATCGGCTGAATTTTCCGCTCACTTTTTCATTTAATATCTCCTTTTGGTCACACTCTGAGAGCTGGGAAAGTCACGTGGCACAAACAGTCCAATCCCGTTTTTTGCCGTCTGTGGAGGTTCACATAGCCACGATGTGATGTGTAGTTACATTTCTGGTGTCAACGCCGAACCTCGGTCGTCCGTTTGGCGCAGAAGCATAAATTGGGCCGTCCTGCAAAGTCGGCTCGCCCAGTTGAGAACAAAAAGGACTTTTCTTGACGCATGCGAATGTGGCTGCTCGTCGAGACCTTTCAGTCCCACGTGCATTTGTCTACAGTGACAAGTCGTCAATGCAGAGCAGCCGTCAGAGCCCTCCGGACGCAGTCGCTGGTGAAGCAATGGAGGACACAGTGTTGCTGCGCATTCAGTGTGTTGAAAAGTCGTCAGGTTATTGATTCTCCTTCAAGGATGGAATCAATTCTTCTCCGCCAGGTCTTTAATGTTTGCGACAGGAGAGGATGAATGAATGCACGCTGGAAAATAAAGGTTGTGAGATTGAACTGGGAGGCAAACGGCTGTTTAAAAAAAAAAAAATCCCTCACGATGGCGGTGTGTCTCCTGAAGACGAGCGTTTGCTGCTTCTGTGATGTTTGGGTGTGATTATGTAATCCATCAGGGAATTAGCATAAAAGAGAACGAAGTGGGGGGGGGGGGGTTGTTGTTGGTAATAACGCTGCTACTCATGACCAGCGTATAGCAACTGCCCAAGGGCAGGAATGTTTAGTGGTGGACAGGTGGCGAGGACACTAATTGATGAATGATCAGGGTGTTATACGAGCCCCCGCGGTCAGTCCAAACATAAAGGCTCCCAACACTGGTGACACCTTTAAATCATTTCCAGCCCGGCCAGTAAACCCAAAGCACCTCCCTCATTAGCATCTGAAAGCGATTGGGAGGAAAACGGCCCTTTCCAAGCCCTTTGTGCAACGCCCATTGTCAACATCCTGGGTCTCAATTGACAGGCGGCATTTTCTGCCCGATGAATAATGACGACAAAGATGGTTTTATAAAAAGGGTCACTCAGCACTAATGAATGATTAACATGGCCACAAATTAAACCTTTGATATCGATTGAATTTTACCCCCTTTTCTGCCCTTTTTGCTCGTACACAGCTCTGACCCAAAGCCCAGAGGAGGAGTGAGAAGCCACTGTTGTAGTTTTTATAGCTTTTTTAAAATTATGGATTACAGTAAATATACACCTATATAGACACATATACTGTATATGTATGTATATATATGTGTGTGTATATATATATATATATAGAGAGAGAGAGAGAGAGTCAAACTTAGTCATGTCAAACTTACTTATGTAGCATATATTCATACAATAAAAATGCAACAATGTGCTTAAACTAAACCCTCCAGTTCTAACCCATGCAGACCACAATGCAAGAAAAATTTAAAAGCTTGTGAATAAAAACAAATAAAACAAATACATAAATAAATCAATCTAAATAGGCAATTAAATGAACTATGTAAGAATTAGCACAGGTAAATAGCGATAAATGATAGTAGGTAACAAAGAAATGTAGTGAAACACGAGAGAAGTAAAAGTTTCAGAAAGTCACTGTGCATTACTTGTGCATCGTTCATAGTTGTGCATAGCTGAAACTTCCTCTGTTCAATCCTCTGGATGATTCACCTGGACCGGACAGGATCATGAGGTGCTGTTCCAAATAACTCTCTCTCATAGTCACTTCAGTTGTGTGTTGTGACACTGAAGCTCCATCGTGTCTGTCTGTTGTTCTATGTTTGTGAGACTTGTGACATTGATTCAATGTTCAGGTGAATCTGTAAAGTTTTCTATCTTTGGACCACTGGTCTCCATGGAAACGAGTTCAGGTGAATCAGTAAAGTTTTCTGTCTTTGAGCCTTTGTTCTCCATGGACATGAGTTGGACATGACGATTTCAAGTAAATCTGTAGGTTTCTACGGTCTGGATCTTTGGTCTCCATGGCGACGAGTTCAAGTGAATCAGTCGTCATGGAGCCTGAATACGATCATTGTTGAATCAATGTGAAGACAGCGTTTCTCCGATAAGATGACGTCATAGCTCCACCCCTCCTTAGAGTCATGCTAGCTGGCTAACAACAACAACAACAACAACAACAATGGCGTCTGACCGTGTTACATGTGATGTGTCTGTTTGTCTCCTTCTGGTTCCGTTCATCTTCTTCTTTCTGTGTTTGTTTCCATCTCATGCTCCACGTCTTCTTCTCTGTGATGGTGTAATTCTGTGTCAGTGTTATAACGCCACCTACAGGTCTGGAGGATGAACAACAGCCGATTCACTGGGTTTGTGTGGATGCACACGTTCCTGTAGACTGAGTCCATGTGGACGGAGAACGTATTTGAAACTGTTCCGGCCCGAATGAAGCGATGTAATACTCCATCACTATTCCTGCTGTGGCAAAAGGGGCTTCTGTGTCTTCCTCCCATCCCTCCCTCCCTTCCTCCCTCTCTCTCTCTGTGGATATTTACCATTCCACAGGGGGCTTTGCGTGACCCTCCTCATTGTTTTGTTTGGATGACTCTAAAGGACAATGGCAGTCTGGAGCCTTGGCAGCCACTCGGTGTGTGTGAATCTGCGTCTCTCCATTGGGAGTGCTGTCCTCTGATGTCAGGAGAGGTTATGTGATCTATGTGTGACGAAAGGGGGTTTCCACCGCTGAGAGCCTCTGTGAGAGGCTTTTACTGTGAGTGTGTGTGTGTGTTGAATGTGAGCTCATGACACTCACTGTATAACCACAAGTCCAGTCAGAATAGCTTGGCAGTGGAGTGCTGCTCCAACAGGGCAGAGCAATGATTTCAGGTGAGATGTAGTCATTCTTATCCGACCCTTTAACCTTCAGCACTTGACCCGAGTCCCCTGTGATGATCCCACGCCGCTCATAGAGGATCAGGTGACCTCTCCTGTGCTGTAGCTGAGAACAAGCATCCTTCATCCATCGGACAAAGCTCGGTAGTTTAATCTGTGTGTGTGTGTGTACAGGTGTGTTGACTAATACCGTAATGTAATGATAATAATATCATTTTTATAATATAATCTATAATATGTATATGATAATATAATATATAAGAATAATTGTATTAAATATTATGTTATTAGCGTTATGATTGTAATTTTATATCACTGCTGTTCCAGTGCTGGTGGTCAGAAGAGCTCTGTCCTGATAAAACATGTTTCTTTAATAGTGAACGGCACCTTACCTCACTGTCCTTGGATTTCCTTTAATATGGTCTGTTCTACATTTCCTGGGACCAGGAACCAAAATATGCTAACAATGCTTGTTGTGTCCTAAAAAAAAAGATAATAATCTATATGAGTGTTTTTGACACAAACCAATTTTCTATTCAGATGTCATTGACCTTGTTGCATTTCACAGATCTATTTTCCCCATATTTTAACATGTGTAAACCACGGGCCTGTAATTTTCATTGTGTGCCCAACCAAGTGCGATAGCACAGAAAACATGTTTTGTTTGTGCAGACAACTGGGTCTGTCTTAGCAGCGGTTCATCCTCACGTTGTCGGACTCTCTTTGGACTTTGTCTGCGTCTTGGCAGTGAAGGCGCCTCTGTTGTTATTTGTGAATCTGGCTGAGGGGATTTCTGGCCTGCCACCTGATTCACATTGCTGTAATCGAGTTGGCCATAAGTGCCGCTCGAGGCAATTCACGCACCACAAAAGCACTGTTTCACTCCAGTTTTCACATGATGTCCTGAGCACAAAGTCTGTGTGAGCGAGAGAGGCCGATGTATAGGAGCAGGGCGGGGAGATGACAGCCGGCGTGAGGGTGACGGAGGGAACCAGAGCAGCAACAGGGAAGAACCTCAACGCTTTGGTTTGAAGTATGTTTCTCTTTCTTTCCCTCTCAGAGTGCTCAGGAGCTGCAGTCGATTCACTTGGAGATTTCCAAGTTCAAGGTGACTGACGTTTTTTGGAGTACGCCCGGAGTTGTCACTGGGGTCAGCTGGATATTTGGACGTCCACACACCTTCATGTGTGAGTATCAAAGCACCTCTCTCCTCTCGCTCCACATGCGGTCCATCACGTTGGTTTTGCGGTCACACACCTCTTACCATCATGTACGGGGTGTTTGCTCGCAGCCGCTGACAGTCCAGGGGTGGTGCTGGGAGAATCAGGTCTAATCCGCCTCTGTTGTATCAGAGTTGGAACTTGCAGCAGGGAGATTTGCTCCGTCATGTTAAAGCGACAAAGCCTGAACAAAAACAGCTATTGACAATTAGCAACTGTCTGGAGGACCTTTGAGCGATGTCTGGATTTATTTTAAGACTTCCATTCATCTCCCTTGGTGTGAGAAGTGATAGTCATTTAGATGCTTTTTATTCTGGTATTTCCCTTCTTTTCATCTCGGCCTGTTTGGACAGAAATGTAACGTAGTAATGACTCGCAGAGAAGAAGCCTTAATGAGTTCATCATTCCCTTTCAGACAGTCCCAATCTTCCTTCTTGTTGTGTCCCATCGTTCCATCCCCTCCTGACCAGGGACACGTCCGTCAGATCAGCTTTTAAAGCTAAAAATAGAAAGGGCACAGAACTCGTTCATGAACCCACATGGGTTCATGTGCTGTCGCCCAGTGGTCTCTGCTGGAGTCTTTTCACTCACTCTGATGTGTGCTTTGCTCTCTAGTGCAGAGGTGCCTCTCTGCATCACCTTAGCATCTCCCTCTTGCGCCGGTTCCGGGTCTCGGTTGTGCTGTCAGCTGGACGAGTCACCAGCTCATCACAGGGCCACAGACAGACGAGCGTTCGCACCCACATTCACACCTACGGGTGATTTACATTGACCAGTGACCTCAGCATGCAAAGCTGAGACCTTCTGTCTGTGAGGCCTGAGCCTGTGTGGGGTTATTAGATGAAAACCATTGCTGAACCCACCAATAATTCACTTTGGCTTTGACTTGTTCAGACGGCATCGACCCGTCGTGTTTTGGCGATGAAACTTCACGCTCTTTGGACGTCGTGTAATTATTCCATCATTTGCTTCAATCGTTCTTTGTTGTTTTATTTTGGGGTTTCACGCTCGTCTGCAATTTGTTTTTGTCTCTGACTTCGCAGCTTCTCGTCGTAATTTAGATCCTGTCTCATAAGTGGGTAAGGGAGCTGATGTGGAACACATGCCTTGAATGATTCACACTGTGTGTCTGTGTGTGTGTGTGTTCTCAGGCAGCCTGCTGTCTCTCCCTTTGTCTGTCCTGCGTCTTGTTGTTCACTTTTTTTAACCTGACTTATTTGAAAGTTGTGTATATGCAGTTGTTGCTGTGTAATTATGTTTTTTTATTTAACTTCAAAGTGGGACAGATGTGGAGGATCAGCGCTGAAAACCTTTGCTGTTCAGCCAGACTTTGTTCTTTTTTGTTGGGCCATTCTAGGACTCTAACATTCCTCTGGACACGAACAGGCTGTTTGCTTTCATGGTGCGTTTGTTGTTGTTTTGTTGTGATGAGCTTGAGTTTCTGGTGTTTTAATCCTTTGACGCCGACGGTATTGCTGCTGATACATTGGTGCTAGCATACTTTGGAGGAAGAAAACTGGTCCTGAAAGCTGAGAAGTGTTGGTCGGTTCCTCTACCGGCTGTGAAGAAAGAGCTAGAAGTTGCTGTCATTACGGTAATGACTCAACAGTTTTTGCCAACAGAGTGAATTGGATTACCGTAATGACAGTCGTGTCACAAACCTGAAAACATACAGGTTTTGTGAACCTGTGGAAGCTGTGTTTTCTTTTTTGTGCTCTTTGAGCGTATTCATTGCCATGAACCTCACTGTCAGTGGGCTGCTCCAACCACTGGGACGCCCAGAGAACGTTGGATTTGTCCGGGCAGACCCCCCTCGCCTCCTGTTGTGGAGGAAAGCAGTCAAAGAGCAGTGACAGTGAAGAACAGAGGAGGCCCTTTTCTTGCCAGCTGACATTCTGCTTTCACCCTTTCCCATCAACCCCGACCAGCGTCTTCCCATCTCTTCCTCTACTGCACCATCGAAGGTCCCACGCCCATTTCTGTGGCCATAACTGACCTTTCATTCGCCCACTCACTCACTCACTCGCTCACACAGATGCACCACTCTGTCTGCTTGACGTTTGTGGAGAAGATGATTGAATGGCTCGTTCCACAAACTTCATACCAGTGACGGCAGAAAAGAAAGAAAAGCCTGATGTCCTGTCAATAGGAGAGGGTGTCGATATGTTAATTTGATATTTGCTGGTATGACAAGTTCTGACATGAGGAGATTGAGATTTAGATGCCTCAGATTGATGTTTGAAACCAGTTTAACACGATCAGAATTCACCTAAAGAATACTGTATATCCAAAACATTTGACTCTTTAGATAATTTTATTGATGAAATGTTTAAAATGCATTAAAATGCAAACGTGACATTAATTATTATCAATGTATAATAAACTGAAAATACATTTTCCCCAATAAATGAATAAATAAATAATGAGTTTTATTAAATGTCATATGGTAATCAGTAACGATTTCATTCACACGTTCATGTCCAGTTGGTCAGACGCATAACAGCAGGATCCACGCTGATGCTAATGTTAGCATGCTAATGTCTGTATTGGACTATTATTATTAGATTATGCTTACCACAACAAGGAATAAGCACTTGTGTAAAAACACACAACATTTAATTTATTGCGTGGAACGAGGTTACTGATTGTATTTGCTGTGTTTTCATGAGGTGGTTGCCAGTTTTGAAGTTTTGAGTGTGTGTCGTGCACTATGGTCTGAGTGTGTTGTCTGTTTACAGTCCTCAGCGTGCTCCTGTTTCAGGAGGGTCAGTCGTCAGGAGTGAGAGCTTCACCTCAGGAGTGTGAACGCTAACAGGGACTACCTCCTCCATAGCCGTGGTCCACGCTGCATGCAGAGGGCCGGTGGTGTACAGGGTGTAGCCAACAGGAATGAGCAGTCTGCAGTTCCTCTCTGGGGCGCCTCCTGACAGGAACTTGGCAGCGAGGAAACAAAAACAAATTCCCTGTGGTGGGCAGACAGGCTGGGCGGTGCAGTTTCCCCCCTGTTACCATACATGCACAGCGCAGCACAGCTCCTGCTCCGGTTAAGCAGCTCCGCTCAGCACGCAGAACCGGTGGGAAATGGACGATAAAGGGACATTTCACTCCTTAAAGGGGCACAGGCCCGTTCTGCTGCAGCATGCGGGCGAGTCCACGGTTGATTGGTTTGACTGTTGTTTCAGACAGATGTGTGTTACACTGGCTGCACTGACCTCTGTCACTGGGTAAATGCTGACTCAGCGTTGGGAACCAAAAACCTCCAACAAAGGTTATGAGATGTATGGGAACGAGGAATCCACACACACACACACACACACACACACACACACACACACACACACACACACACACACACACATGCTTATTTGTACATATGTGTTCACACAGACAGCGCGCTGCAGCTCCTTTTCCCTTTTGTCTCCCGTTCTCTCTCCCTCTCCAAACACAGGGCTGTATTGTGCAGCCGGACTTGGTCCCAGTCCAGAAGCAAAGAGAACCCAGATTGCTGAAACAGAGGGCCCACTACTAGCAGGCCGGCCAGGCCATAGCCTACTCCAGCCAAACCAGTGGGGACTGCTAGCAGAGCCCAGTGTGTGTGTGTGTGTGTGTGTGTGTTCTTTTTGATCAACTACAGAGAGATTTTTTTGGAGCCAACATGGCACCTCAGTGCAATTTCATAAGCCCTGGTAAAGGCATTTGCGTGACTTTTAATAGTCCTTCGTTTCCACAACATGGTCCAAACGCTCTATTTTCAACCTCCCTTTAATGGTGCTGCCGGTGGAGATGGGCCGCAGACAGGAGGGCGATGGCCAGCAGCAGCAGCAGCACCAGGAGGAGGAGGAGGAGGAGGAGGAGGAGACTCCACTCCTTTTTTTCCTGGACTGATGTGGATGCAGGAGCCAGTTTACAACGTGCCTCGGTGGTTTCAGTCGCCCTGCTGACTGGCTCGTCTGAGCGGAGCTGCAGCCCAGGATTCTTCTGACTGTTCTATCCATCGATCGGATAAAAATAGTTTTGCTTCCTCGATTCGGTGCGACAGAGAGAATCTGCCCTGTGTTCATGTACGTTTCACTGCAGCGGTCAAAGGTCAGTGGGCGTCAGTCACAAACCACGCTGGTTTAACCCTTTAACATTCTCCGTATCCCCAGCTACATTCACACCGGCATACTTTGGAGTACCGTAATTACACAAGTATTTGCACTGTCCGAACATTTCGTTTCTCAAAGTTGAGAAGTTGCTCTTCACATCCAGGTTGCTGTCATTACGGTCATGACTCGCCAGCTTCCAGCAACAGAGCAAATGGGATTACCGTAATGACAGCAACATGGCTGCAGTCAACTTTCAGAAAGCGGTGGACGTTTTCTCCTTTCTCCAACTCCTTCACCCCAGGTAGAGGAACAGTTCAGGTTCAGGAACCGTTTGCGCTGTTAGCATCAGTGTTCTCTCGCTGAGATGCTGAATCATTGTTGTCGTATGTTACGTTACACTGGTTCTGCTTTGGTCCTGTGGTGGTAGCACACATCAACAGATGCTGGCAGTTTTTGATTTGCACTTTTTAGGTTTCACACTGAACCAAGTAGACCAACCCAGTGAATGAAAACACAGGACGCGGCGGGTGAAACCTGAACTCATTTCCTCAGGTTTCCTTCCACCTGCTGCAGCTGAGCTCTGCCTCTCTCCACCAGAGAATTCCACTGGATTATAATCCTTTATCAAAATAATCACACGATCATGATTGTGCCTGAAGATGGCATAAAACAGGAAGTGATGTTCCACCAGGCAACCTCTGCTGCAACAATAGCTTTTGTTTCCCCAACTGGGTCTATGTGAGAGACAGAGGGGTCAGTCAGTGACCTGTGGGAGCAGGGAGAACGGAGGACAGGTCAGGAAGGAGCTGGACACTCTTGGAAGGTTGGCTGCAGCCATGACAACCACGCTGAATGAGGACTGGTTTGAGGAGGAGACCGGAGACGTTTCATCCGAACGTCAGCCCAGCGTATGTTTATGCCCGAGCTTTTATCCAGTCAGGTTTAGTCATCTCTTGCCAGGTAAAAGGGATCAGCAGTGATGGTTCCTGTAGCTAAAAGTAAATCTCTGTAAAGATGTTGCTTTTGAGTCGGCAGCAGCGGAGCCGACCAGTAGGAACTTTCCTACATCTGTGGCGACCGACGCTCGTTTAGGTAGTTTCATCTAGATTTGATAGCTGGCCGATGGAGGAGAAGGTGATTCAATGTGTTGTTTTATCAACCCGACATGAGACAGAGGAAAGGAGAGACGGACGTCTGAGGGGGAGAGACTGGAGCCACTGCAGCGATGTACAAACAAACGTATGAAGACGTTTGTGAACAGATGACGTACAGTTCTCACGTGGCAGCAGGTCTTCTGAGATGTGTGTGTGTGTGTGTGCACGTGCATGTGTTAACACACACATTTTCTCCATGTTCTCATTTAAATCAAGCATGCTCCTCCTGTTCTCCTACCCCTACACACACACACACACACACACACACACACACACACACACACACACACACACACACACACACACACACACACACACCTACCTCCTCCAGGTCCCACTGGGCTCATCTCTGTAATGGCCCCCGATCGATCCTGAAGCCTCCTTGTCCACACTCAGTGGCCATCGATCAGCACCTTGAAAAGAGTCTCAGAGGGCTGCTCCACATCCTGTGGCACGTCCCGTCGACGGTGTGTGTGTAAAACACACACCACACACAGCTTGTTTGTATAGGCTGTGGGCACTTATGATCTATACGCCTCACGTCTTCATATATGTGCAGGAATGTGTGTCCGCAGCAGATTACCTCTACACTGAGACCACGGAGACGGAACCGGAATAGTTTTAAAAACGTTCTCCATCCACACGGAATCGTCTCCACAAACGCGTGCGTCCACACAAATCCAGGGACTCCACTGTAGTACATCCTCCAGACCTGCAGGTGGAGATGTACCACTCCCACGGAAATACACAGAGAAGAAGACATGGCGCATGAGATGAAAACAAACACAGGAAGAGGAACCAGAAGGAGACAAATTGACACATCACATCCAGCACGGTCAGACGCCATTGTTGTTGTTGTTGTTGTTGTTAGCCAGTTAGCATGAGGCTAAGGACAGGAGGAGCTATGACGTCATTGTGTAAGAGAAACGCTGTTGTCTTCACATTGATTAAAAAATGATCGTATTCAGGCTCCATGACGACCAAAAACTACAGATTCACCTGAACTCGTCTCCATGGAGACCAAACCTCCAGACAGTAGAAAACTTGACTGATTCACCTGAACTCGTCTCCATGGAGACCAAAGGTCCAGACAGTAGAAAACTTGACTGATTCACCTCAACTCATCTGACCTGTTGTTCCTCACTCGGTGAACCACCTATGAAAACCTCCTCCCCTGACATGAGAAGACGTGCTCAGCCTCCGTCTCTGTTTCATCCCTCGTGGGAGACAAGAAGAACAGACTCTCCTCCTTCCCATGTCACAGAAACCCTGATTAATCAGTCAAACCACGTGAAATCTTTGCTTGTTATTGTTGCTGCTTGATTTATTAAAGGCCTGAATCTGGGTCAAGCACCCCCTCTGTCTCTACTGTCTTCCTTCTTTCTCACCCTCTCTGGCTTTTTCTCTTTCTCTACCTACAACCTCCCCCCCATGTCTCTTCCCTTTGTCTCTCATCTGGTTTTCTGTTTTTGTTAAGGGACAGTTGATTAATGGTGCCACCGACAAAGCCAGCAGTCTACTCTCAGATCGAGGTAAAGCAAAACACATGTGCCCTGGACGGACAGAGGGAGAGAGAGGAAATTAACTCCAGTATGCATACGAGGACCTTCAAAAAACGAAGAGCAGAAAGAGAAAATGGAGAAAAGATGGATGTTATGTAACATTCTATCACTCGGGCTTTTACACTGATTACTACAACATTGTCTAATAATGAATACGTGTTAGTTAATGAATACGACACTAATCATCAGCGCCATTCACCCTTCACGTCATTTATCTACATTTATCTTTATTGTCAGACACGTACACATTAACCTGCTGCATCTTTAATAGAGGCTAAGTAATATAAACACTCACTTAAGACGTAATGTCTCACGTTCAGCTCATGAGTGACGTTCATTCACGCTGCCGGCCACTTTCACAGTAAGTTTAAACCTTAAACACAGACGGTATCCCCCCGCTAGATAGACACATGGATGGATAGATAGAACAGCAAAGAATGTAATGTCACCAATGACTCGTTGGCTTCTGGCAACAGAGTAAATGGGATTACTGTAATGACAGCAACGTGGCTGTTCTCAACTTTCGGGAACCGATGGTCGTTGTCTCCTTCTCCTAGCTCCTTCTTCACATCAGGTAGAGGAACCGAGTGACTTAGATTAGATATACCTTTATTTATCCCACACATACTATTATGTACGCATAGAAAACAGTGTAAATACTGATATAAAAACACATTCAGTGCAACTGCAGGTGTAAGTAAAAAAACCAAAAAAAAAACAAGAAAAAGCCCTTATCAAAGTGTGGCAGCGCTCTCCGCTCTCCTCCCCGTCGCCGTGTCTGTCCCAGACAAAGGTTGCACCACACCCCTGTTCTGTAAACGTGGCTCTGCTGACGTGTGCACACGCTATCGTCACTGGAGTTATAATGCGCTCAGGTGTTGACAGTCATGACAGCCGGCGGTGAACACGTGGCTGTGCATGTCAGACTCTCTCACCTGCTGTGGTTGGTTGTCCGCCGCCATGAACACGAACCGCTCTTCATTAGACTGAGCGCCTGTTAATAATTCACGCCCCATTTTCCCTGGAAGCCAACCAGTGTGCGTCTGTCTGTCCTTCTTTTGTCAGTGGACATTCAAACCTTCCCTCGGTGAGAGCTGATGGCCGCCCACCGCCAACCTGCCTGATTCGGCTGGTGATGGGTTGGCATCAACATCTCCTGAGTAGATGATGTGCATCTACTCTCTCTCCATGTCTGCTCACATTTGTTTCCACAGTACAGGACCCCCTCTGTGCAGACTGACGAGACCGACACCGACACAAAAATCAGAAACAGAATTCAAATCAAAGCACAAAGCTGAAAATCCAAGTGTTTGAAAAGGTGTCTGATCTGACTTGTACACAAATAGTCATGTGTAGACTATTGAGGACCCGTTCCACTGGGGACCTGGTTCCGTTAGGGACTTGGTTCTATTGGGACTCAGACACTTTGTTGTGTAAACCATCGTTCTCCATCGTCCAGTCGGATCCTGGAAACAGACTTTGTTCCAACCTGCTCTCAGAGTGAAAACATTCTGATTCTACGTACTCGTCTTCACGTCTGGATGATGAATCCACAGGTGTCATCACCCCCACGCCCCTGACCTCTGACCTCTTCCCTCGACGTCTCATGACAACAACAACAAGGACGTCCATGTTGCGTAGGCGATGCAGCAGATAGTGAGTCTGTTCGGTTTAAAGTCCTGAGTGTTTCTTCTTCTTCTGTCACTCTTGTAGCACCACGTTGATTCTCTCTGCCGTGATTTGTTCTTTTCCAGTTGTCAGTGTTTTTCTTTGTTTACTTCACTCCACAGTAACTACGACAACGTCGGCACCATTTTCTCTCACTGTTTCAGTCAAAAATCACTTGTTGGACGGTTTGATTGGCTGGGCTAACATGGACCTGCCGCTCTGAGATCTGCTATTATTGTTTTATTTATGTAGATAGATGCGTTATTTATCTCCCGAGAGAAATTCACAATTTACTTTACGTTCCAGTGAGGTTGTGACACCTCACAGTGAATACATCTGTCTCTATGCCGACAGCCCTTCTATGTGCTCCAACCTCTGGGATGTGTGATGTCTCTCTGTCTGCCATTCTACTGAGTGACTGAGTGTGTGTGTTTTTCTCTACGTGTGTGTGTGTGTGTGTGTGTGCGTGTGCGCGTGTGCTGCTGTTTTGCTAGTGTCCAGTTACACTGCTGCGACCGTGCGCATGTCTGGGCCCCTCGGCTGCCTCGCCGCATGGCTCGACCCCGGCAGGTCAGTGTCTGTTACCACATGAAACCTAAATGTCAAGCATGCCCCCATAACACACACACACACACACACCTTCCTAAAGCGGTTTGACTTTCCCTGTGGGTCAGACGGCCTAGAGACCAAACACACCTGCCTTTTGGTTAATAAGCCTTGTGGAATTGGACATGACTTTGTCACTTTAGACATCAGTTCAAGAATTATCTTAATAAATAACATTTCAAATGAAAAATAAAGACACAATAATAGATTTGAAAAGATGACATTATAATTTTTGCTGCGCCACTGATTAACTACAGTAAAGACCTGAACCGGTACTGCACTAACTACGCTGGTGATAAAAGGAGGTTCATGTTGGGAACTGTTGTTTTAAATGGTAGAATAGATGAAAAAAAACAGAATACTTGGATCAGCTCTGTTTTTTCCTTTTCTTAATATACTGCATGAAAATGGTATGTGTCATTCAGAGCATCACTGGACAACTGGCGAGGTGCAGAAAGAATAAGAATCTGAGGATGTGGACTCATTCTATTTGTGCTGATGTTACTTTAGAAATGATTCAAGTTGGAAAGCTGCTGGAGAAGTGGCGCTCCCTGAACGTCCTCGTCCGCTCTGTGGAAAAAGTCTTGGGTTTAGTGTTCAATAGGCGTCACCTCTGACCTCTGCTGCGATGACAGTAATTATCAGACAGCGAACAGCAGCCATCAATTCTCACAGACACAGCGTTGTCAACACGCCACCTGTTTACAGGAAGCTGTCAGCTACGTGTCCTCATGATGAATAAACGGGACGTGTCCACTTTTTAACGATGGCATCCACAGACCTGCCCGCTGAATATTGATGGAAAGATTGAAGGCGTTCTCCAGGGCCTCTCCAACATGACGCATGGCTCTCACTCTGTAGTTTTTCTCTCCTGTCCTTCACCGCCCCCTCCTTTTATTTATCTTAGACAACAGTGTGTGGAAGGAGGAAAAGATAAATGATAGAGCTGCAGCTATCAATTAATTCATCGATTAATCGAGTAAACTGATAAAATATGCTAAACCTAGGACGGAGAGTCAGACATGTTTGTGTACTGCACAGGTCCAAGGTCAGTGGCTGACTGACTGTCGAACACACGTTTCTTCTCTTGACGCTGATCTATGCTAACGTTAGTGCGTTACTGTGTCAGCTCGTTCTATTTGTCGTCTTCTTCTTCCTTTGTGTTCACTCGGTCCTCTGAGCAAAACACGGTGCTTTGTTTAAACACAAGTCAAACACCATTCACACTCACATTCACACCTCTGTCCACACTGAGACGAGTTCAGAGGAATCAGTAGAGTTTGGACGTCATGGAGCCTGAATACGATCATTGCTAAATCCATGTGAAGACACCTCTCCTTAGCCTCATGATAACTGGCTAATAACAACAACGGCTCCACCTACAGGTCTGGAGGTTGTCCTACAGCGGATTCACTGGATTTGTGTGGACGCACACATTTCTGGAGACGATTCTTTGTGGACGGAGAATGTTTTTAAAACTTTTCCGGATCCGTGTCCATGTGGACGTGGGCTCAGAGTGGATTAACTGATTAATATGGTTTTGGAGGTGGGAGAAAATCGGAGTAGTCGAAACGGGGACCTTTACGCTGTGAGGCGACAGTGTTACTACTCGTCCGCCATGTCACCCTCAAAGCCTGTGTGCCTATTTTCCTTTGGAGTCGCTCAAAGAACTGTTTCATCTCTAATACATGCGATAATAAAAACATAGAAATGCATAATTGTGAGCAAACAGCAGCGTCTTCATCAGCCTGGAGTGACGTAGCTCCTCACCGGCTGCTGATACACACCACAACAAGAAGAACGCCACCTGCATCAGCAGTCTGCCAGCGCGGCGCAGAGGGCGACACCCCCCCCTTGATAAATGTTTCATTGTTTATTCTGTCTCCTCTCCGTCCTACATGCACGGCGGCGAATGTGCTCCGACGGGCTTTTTCACCAAGTGTTGTTTGAGTGTTCGTCAGCGTTTGATGTGTGTGTCTTTTGTTGTTGTGAGCCTCAGTGGGCTGCAGATCACAGGCAGCAGTTATTAATCTGTGAGTTCACACTCACAGCTGAGGGACTGCTACCCGCCGGCCCCCACTTTTTTTTTTTTTTTTTTATGACGCGCTCTCCTTTAAAGCTATATGCTGTCCCCTTTTCCACTGTTAGTAATTGACCTACTTTACCAGTGTAAACTCTGTCGATAGTGTGGTTTGAGGCGGGTGGTGCGGGGGTCACAGGGTGGAGAAGTGCCCACATTTGCCACCGAGCTCTTCTTTCAAGCAGCTGTTTAAGCCCATTATGTGATTATTGTTAAACGTGTTGGGTTAGAGAGTGTTTTCGAGTGTGCGTGAGTTCTCGTTGGCTGAAGAAGAAGATGAAGAGCTCTCTTTGCCTCGGGGGGATGTGTGTATGTGCGTGTGTGTGTGTGTTGGGGGTTGACAGTGCTGTAGCTGTACCTCACCCACCATCCCCCATTGCTGATAAATGTGTTTTTCTTCAAGGAAGGAGGTGGTTGGTCGAGAGGAGTCTTTTAAAGTAGTTTTTTTATGTGTGTGCATGTGTGTGTGCGCGCTAATGCCGTGCAGAGATGTGTGCTCGGTTTCAGGCAGGCAGACTCGGAGGCAGGCCCACAACCTCGACCCCAGGATCATTTGTTTGGACGAGGGCCGTCAGCGGCTGTCGTGCGGCCCATGATGAAGTGTCAGTCGGTAATTGTCCCCACCAAGCATCCACATCTCAGGGGTTGATGGGGGGGTGGACGGGGGCGGGGGGGGCTGGAGCTGACAGAGAGAGAAATGATACCCTTGGCTCCTGTTATTCTCTCTCTCTGTCCTTTCCCCCATGTTCTTTCTGTCTTCCTCCAGCTGCAGCTCAGGTCTTCTATGAACCTGGTTCTTGGTTCCTTCCAGTTGCGGTGATGTCATTTGCGGGTGACGTCAGTTGTAGTAACAGTCTTTTCTTGTTCCAGTTGTGGAACCACACACGTCGGTGGTTCCACGTACGACTGCTCGACTGCACTCTCACTGACAACAAACAGTGTGTGACGAGTCACTGAGATGAACAGAAACAGTTTATACTGACACGTGATACCTGGCTCCTCTGAGTTGGACCCAAGTCTGAGATGGACGTAGGAGGGAGCGCTCCACTTCCTGTCGGAGCAGCAACTGGAGTTCTGTAAGGCCCTGTTTACACTTTAGTGTTGAATTGACGTGAACCCTAGGCCATTGTGAGTGTTTATACTTGTGTGTCTGTGACTCTCTCTGCCGTGTTATCGTTGTGTTTCTTTGTTTCTTATAAGCGACAGTGGCTGGAAGTGAGTGGATCTTGTTACCGCACTAACTACCACATCACCATCACTTTTTACACACTTTTTCAGTCAAAAATTGCATTCCGGACAGTTGTATTTGCGTACTCTACCCCGTACCCTACCCCGTACCGTAACTAACTGTGCCCTAACCTGCAGTCAGTGCATCGACACTGACCCTCTGCTGTCTTCGGAACGACACAGAAGCACACATTGGGCTTCAGGCCCGCCGCTCATGGAGCTGCAGCAGCAGTAACTATTGTGTATTTGTGTATTTTCTTTGTGTGTGAAGGTGCTTGCAGAAGGACGGCCCCCCTCTGTGTTCACACACGATCAACAGATTATTTCCTTCCTTGTGTTATTCATTGAAAACACTTCTCCTGTTTGCCTAGAAAGGCGGTGTTGCTCTGTCTCTGTCTCTCTCTTCAATCTACATGTGGTCATTTTTGTAATTCAGTTCAGCGTGGGCGTCTATTGATTAAACAATGTCTCCGTGTGAGGAAACGCTTTTACACGTCGCTCAGCAGCTATTTATAGGGGGATCCATAACGCGCCGGGGCTCTAATGCACCTCACACGAGCAGAGACGGACGGTGGAGGTGTGAAGTCAGAGCTCCGTGATGGAGATGTGTGGGGTCAAAGAGAGACGAGAGGAAGGGGGGAGGCAGGGGAGGGACGTGGAGGACGTGGAGGACAGCACCTCGGAGTTCTGGTCGTTTTCATCTCCGCTCATGATGAGAGGATCAAACCAGAGCCGCGACCATCGATTGTTTCCCTCTCAAGTGTTCTACCGATTATTCCATCGAATGATCGGATACAGATCTGTTCCCTTCATGAAGTATGACAGTAGATACAACAGACAGAACACATGTGCCTGCAGAGGTCAGAGGTCGTTGGTTTAACCCTTTAACACCAACGGTATCGCCGCCGATACATTCACGCCTACCTTGGAGTAGTTACAAATTACTGAAAGCTGAGAGGTGTCAGTCACACACACACACACACACACTCCGGTGTGTTCCTGATGAATTTGGCCGGTGATGATTCAGTGGAGGGGGGGAGGGGGTGGTGTGTGTCTGTCCTTTAATGGACCATCATTTGAAGATGTCTGTACTGTCGTATCTGTGTTGATATTTAATGGAATCAGACCCTGCTGGTTGGCGCTCTGGTCCAAACTGAGGGTGTGTTTGTGTGTGTGTGTGTGTGTGTGTGTGTTTATGGGCTTGTGAGGTAATTAGAGCTAAAACAACAAATAAACAAAAACAGGTCCCGTGTTACTCCTGCTCAGATGTTCTGACAGTTTACAGAGACGTTGTAAATTTAGTAAGAAACAACACACAAAACCCCCCACCCCTCCCTGGGGAGCCACTCCAAGGCCTCTTCTTCCTCCTTATTACCACCGATGAGCTGCTCAGTGTGATTAACACTTCTTTTTCATCCTCTTCATTAGCAGAGAAACGCTGCTGCAGCGACCGGCCAATGAAAAGCTGCATGAATTAGGATCCACTTATCTCAAAGCCTGCCCCTAATTTCACACAATGGCGGTTAACGGTCGGGAGTAATCGGAACGGGCTGTTTGTAATTGTTTCTTTGGACGGTGCGCGCCAGCGCAGCTGTTCCATACAGCGACTGGAGAGTTCCTGAACCAGCGCCAGTGCCGCCGTCGGAGCGACTCAGAGCGACTCTGGACGAGGGAACTCAGCAGCAATAAACGCACACACACCAGCCAATTTCCTCCGGTGCAGCGCCCTGCCGAGAGGAGGAGCCGGGCCTCCGTCAACGAGAACCACCTGGTGCGGAGGGAAGTGATTAGGGTGAAGAGCTGGTGTGTGTGTGTGCGTGTGTGTGTGTGTACCTGACGTTCAGTTTGCGTCCGTCAGCTGGTTGTTTAGTTGTTGTTCAATGAGACACAATGGTTTTGGTTCCCACATGTGTTTTGGGTTTTGATGCCGATGCTGATTGACGGGTCGGCTGGAGGATGGAAATGCCACAGTAGACTGCAGCTTCAGCGCCCCCCCCCCCCCCCCCCCACGCACACACCAAGTTGGAAATGAAAACATTTCAGAAGGCGGTTAACCATTAAGAGGAGAACCAGTCTGTCTGCACTGATGGGAACTGAACCATTGAAATCTGTACGTCAATGAGAGGAGGGGGAAAAGAAGGCTGGTTAGAGCCCCCACACACACACACACACACACACGGTGAAGGCAGTCAGCGCGTCAGATACAGTAGTCCATTCACTCTCATCTGGAAAAGAAAATCTGGTTAGTCGAGTGAATGCGCCGTCCACGCCGTCTCCTGCGTTGAATCCCGTCACTGTGTTTAGGTTCTTCTGGTGTTTTCCTTTGTTTCCTTCAAGTGACTGAAAGTGAGTCTCGTTACCGCACTAACTGTAAACACGCCGACGGTATCGCTGCTCATACATTGGCGCTAGCATAGTTTGGATTACCGTAATTACACAACTATTTACATTTACTGAAAGCTGAGAAGACGCCAGACATGTTGCTGTCATTCTGGTAATGACTTGCTGGCTTCTACCGTAATGACAGCGTACCGTAATGAATCGGTGCATATTCCTTCTGCTGGTTTTCTCCTCTGAGCCTCCATCGTCTGAAAGCTCCTTCACTTTGATGTTTATTTCATTCATTTGACCTTCTAATCCTGCTGTGTGTGTGTGTGTGTGTGTGTGTGTGTGTGCGCGTGCGTTCCTTCATGCCTGTTCAGTCTGTTCAGTCCGTTCATCTGCTCGTCCCTCCGCTCCAGGTCACGTCTTCGAGCCTCGAATGGAGCTGGAATCACTTGGATACTTGGTAAATCAGGGGCAGCAGTGACTCCTGCTGCTGTTTAAGTTTCATTTATACCGACGAAAGAAAAGGTGACGGAACAACAACCCCAGTCCTCAGCTGATGGTGCCAGGTGCTGAAGGGAACTGCACCGCCAAAAGTCAAAATCTCTGAATATTTGTCTCATTTCTAATCAGAATGGCAGATTTCAACTAAAAAAATAGCAATAAAAATCTAATAATAATAATAATGCACAGATCACTTGAAAAGGTGACTGGTTTAAAGCAAATTTTCCTATAAAAAAAGAACATTTGTGACATTTTTTTATTACAAGCAAAAATATCTTGTTCCACTGACAGATTTTTCTGTTTATTTTAAGTGATAATTAGTTTGACGCAAGTGAAATTTGTCTAACAAGTATCAAGTTACTTTTTCAATGGATGTGTCTTATTTTAAATGAAAAGTCTGAATTTTGACTAGAAATTAGTAGAAATAAGACAGTAAGTAAGATTTTGTCAGTAACGTCATTAAATAAGATGAAGAATTATAGAACTTTTCACAGACAAACGGCCATTTTGTTGTAGTTAGTGCAGTAACAAGATCCAAACAAAGAAAAACACAGATTGAACACAGAGCGACGCAGACACACACACACACACATGCAGAAGATAAAATCAACATTTGAAACAGTGGCATCACACGTCAACACATTCATTCAGATGCCCCCCATCCCAACATGTCCGCCATGTGTGTCTTTGTTCGTCTCGCCGTCCTCCACGTACATCATCATGGATCTCATTATCCAGCTGGGGGCTCGTGGGGCCTGTCTGCTGGGAGACGATAGCAACAAGACGAAGGAGCTGACACACACACACACACACTCACACACAAACATACACAAAGTCGTCTGTGTGCGTCGTCTGTGTGCGTCGCCGCTGCAGCAACGTATTCTGAAGTTTTTTTCCCCCCTCACACGGCGTCGTCTTCAGACTGCGACACACACTCAGACACGTGTACGACTCATCCAGACACAATGGACATTAGCAGCTCAGCTTGCTGTCAGACAGACGGCTAAATGATGCAGAGCAGAGGGAGGGACGAGTGAAAAATGGAACTTATCCTCCTTCTCAGCCTCCCCTGTGATCCCCACCACACACACACACACACTCCGATCTGTCACTTGTTTTGGAGGACGCTGGCAGATGTTTGTCCCTCGAGCTGCTTCCGTCTCCCCCACAGGACGCCGGCCGACCATGAATCACACACACACACAAACACACACACACACCCTGCAGCCTTTCGGCGTCCCAGCTCCCCCAGCTCTAACGCTGCCGTTGCAGGTGGAGCAGTCGGTTGCTCGTAACACAGTCAGAGCTCGCACCATTCGTCTGGACGCGACCATTACCGAGCCAATTACTGGCTGGTGCAGGCGACATGCCAACAACCTAATGTTTTCCTGTCACCCCCTCCCCACAGACACACACACACACACACACAGACACACACCCCACCCGCATACGCACTGAAACAGCTGGTGGAAGGATAGAGGGCCTGGAGCGAACCCCCCCTCCCTACCTGACTGACTGATACAGCTAATAAAGTTTCACTTACGCTCACGTTCCCCCTCTCTCCTGGTCCCCCCCCCCCCCCCCCCCCCCCCCCCCCCCCCCCCCCCCCCCCCCCCCCCCCCCCCCCCCCCCCCCCGCCCCCACCACCACCAC
>CAAKHB010007113.1:0-14968 GCA_901007665.1 Aeoliscus strigatus
ATCAACTACACCGGACTACACCGTACTGCACTAATACACCGGACTTCACCGGACTACACCAGACTACACGTACTACACTAATACACCGGACTACGCCGTACTGCACTAATACACCGGACTACACCAGACTACACGTACTACACTAATACACCGGACTACGCCGTACTACACTAATACACCGGACTACGCCGTACTACACTAATACACCAGACTACGCCGTACTACACTAATACACCGGACTACACCGTACTACACCAGACTACACCGTACTACACTAATACACCGTACTACACTAATACACCAGACTTCACCGGACTACACCAGACTACACGTACTACACTAATACACCGGACTACGCCGTACTGCACTAATACACCGGACTTCACCGTACTACACCAGACTACACCGTACTACACTAATACACCGGACTACGCCGTACTATACTAATACAGTGGACTACACCGGACTACACCGTACTACACTAATACACCGGACTACGCCGTACTACACTAATACACCGGACTACACTGTACTGCACTAATACACCGGACTTCACCGTACTACACCAGACTACACCGTACTAGACTAATACACCGGACTACACCGTACTACACTAATACACCGGACTACGCCGTACTACACTAATACAGTGGACTACACCGTACTACACTAATACAGTGGACTACACCGGACTACACCGTACTACACCAATACACCGGACTACGCCGTACTACACTAATACACTGAGGACACTGTACTAGACTGTACAACACTGCTGTACTAGACTGTAGTACACTACTACACTGTACTATACTGTAATACACCATACTACACTAATACACCGTACTACACTGTACTACACTAATACACTGTACTAGACTGTAGTACACTGCTGTACTAGACTGTAGTACACTACTACACTGTACTATACTGTAATACACCATACTACACTAATACACCGTACTACACTGTACTGCACTAATACACCGGACTTCACCGTACTACACCAGACTACACCGTACTACACTAATACACTGAGGACACTGTACTAGACTGTACAACACTGCTGTACTAGACTGTAGTACACTACTACACTGTACTATACTATACACCATACTACACTAATACACCGTACTACACTGTACTACACTAATACACTGTAGTACACTGTACTAGACTGTAGTACACTGTACTAGACTGTACTACATTGCTGTACTAGACTGTAGTACACTGTATCATCTGATCGCCCATGATGGACATGATCTATTGAGGTCGACACTCTGCCACAGTACTTTACTGCTGTACTAGACTGTAGTACACTGTACTAGACTGTAGTACACTGTACTAGACTGTACTACATTGCTCTACTAGACTGTAGTACACTGTACTAGACTGTAGTACACTGTACTAGACTGTACTACATTGCTGTACTAGACTATAGTACACTGTACTAGACTGTAGCACAGTGTACTAGACTGTAGTACACTGTATCATCTGTATCTATCGTCCATAATGGACAGGATCTGTTCAAGTCGACACTCCGCCACAGTACTATACTGCTGTACTAGACTGTAGTACACTGTACTGGACTATAGTCCACTGTACTAGTCAGTAGTACACTGTACTAGACTGTAGTACACTGTATCATCTGATCGCCCATGATGGACATGATCTGTTGAGGTCGACACTCCGCCACAGTACTACACTGATGTACTAGACTGTAGTACACTGTACTAGACAGTAGTACACTGTATCATCTGATCGTCCATGATGGACAGGATCTGTTCAGGTCGATACTCTGCCACAGACGTCAGACCGTCCATCTCCGTGCCGACGACAGAGCCCGCCTTCCTCACCAGTTTTTCCAGGTGAGAGGTGTCCTTCTTCTTCAGGCTGCCCCCAACCCCCCACCCACACACACACACACACACACACACACCCCAGCACACTACTACTGCTACAGGAGAACCCCCGGTACCACAGACTGGTAGAAGGTCTGCAGCAGATCCTTACAGATGGTGAACGTACTGCTGTACTACACTGCACTACACTGTACTGCACTGTACCACAGTGTAGTACATTGTAGTACAGTGTACGGTACTACACAGCTGTAATGCTGACAGTATGACAGCTAATTAGTACACACACACACACACACACACACTTAAAATGATCACTATCAATATTACAAAGAGTGTGTTACAGATGAAACACACACCTCAGTTTGGGACTTAGTTGGTGTGTGTGTGTGTGTGTGTGTGTGTGGGTGGGGGGGGATACCTTCATAGGTGAGACTTCATGTGCCCCCCCCCCGACACACCACACACAGACACACACAGCAGAAGTAAAAGCAGCAGCAGTATGAGCAGACGTTCAAGTAACGATGACAGCGGCATCAGAAGAGAAGGCAACAGCAGAGGAATCAGCTGCAGCACCATCATCATCATCATCATCATCATCACACATCCAACTCCTCTCAGTCTGTCCGTACTCACTCAGAATCACAGCAACAGGCAGGAGGAGGAGACGTGCGGAGTTGTTCAGTGGCGCCATGACGACCTGTCCGAGAAGTTTCAGCTTTCAGCACAAATCCCCTCGTTGTCTTTTCTCTCCTTCCTTTCCCTGCCAAGTGTTTCCTCTAGCAGCAGCAGCAGCAGCAGCAGCAGCAGCTCTGTACTCCAGCGTGAGAGGATCCACTGAGCGCTCTCATCCGGCCGCTGATGGAGAGAGGAGGGGTGGGGGAGGAAGGTCTCCAGCTGCTCCCTGATGGGCTGCACTCAGTCCCATCTGGTCCTGATGCAGCCGGATGCTGCTGTGAGGAGAGAAGGATCCCCGTCTGCTCATGAGCTCTGAAGCATGGATCTGTTTATTCCCGGGTCATCTGATGATTTGAACAACTATAAAATAAATGTTTGACCGTGTACGTGGTTGGTTATTCACCATGTGAATGTGAATTCACCATGTGAATGTGAATTCACCATGTGAACCAAGAACCTGCGGCTGCTCACCGTCTAACGCCCAAGCCGCCGTGTCAGCGACTGGTTCAGGACCAGTGACTCCAACATCAGAGGAGCCCCGTCCGGTCCGACTGAAATCAAACACGTCCATCTGATTTTAGCCGTCAGTCCTTCTTGGTTCGGTTTGAAAACCTTCAACTTCTCCAACACGTCAACAAAAAACGTGTGTTGTCCCGTTTGAGGGGTGAATGAGTGAATTTCTTCTGCCAGCAAACGGAAACAGCCCAAACGAAAAGGACGACAGTCAGAACAGTCATTAACGTCTCCCACGTGTTTGTCCCGTCACGTCACAAACACTCCAGTTTGTCTGGAAACAAGCACACAAATACACTGAAGAACTTTCTTTTTTATTCCAAAAGGGTAAAAGAAACTGGAACAGATAAAACTATCATTCAAAAGACAACGGAACAGTACGTTTCAGCCAGGTGTTTACAAACGGGGGTCAAAGGTCATCCTCTCTCACACACACACACACACACACCCCCAAAATAAACACATCAGATGTTTAAAAGCTAAATATCCAGGTTCTTTTCTGCTGCGTTGGGACTTTGTTTCCAGGTGGAACAACAACAACAACAACAAAAACAAGAAGTACACGTGTGACGACCCAACGGCCTCGTTGGAGTAAACACCCAAAGAGGAGATCAGAGGCAGTAAGGCACTTACAAACTCCACCTCAACAGCTTCTCCACACAAACAGCGTGGAGTCCACAGCTCTGGAGGTGCTGGACGTTTGCTGAGAGCGTTTCCAACCTGAACACAGAAAAGGCCTTCAGGTTGACTGAGTGCTGCCACCTGGAGTCCGAGAGAAGTAACTGCACATTGAGTTTTCAAACATCCAGGTAAAATAGTATCAGGTACATTTATTTCAACAAGTGTTTTGTCACTAGACAACTCAAAGCTGTTTCAGTATTTTCCAAATTCTAAATGTTTCTATAAAAAAAGGGGAGAACGGATCAGTTTTCGGGGGTCAGAGATGCACACGACTCCGCCCTCACAGGACATCTGGGATGTTTGCGTTTCTCTGGTTCTTCACTCTCAGCTGTATCCTGGAAAACTCTCAGTGGAATGACAACATGTGAAAACAGGGCGCTGATCCTCTTCAGAGCAGTAAAAGAACAGGAAAAAAAAATAAGAGACATTGTCCTCTTCAGAAAGAAAATACACCAGGAGATGGAGGTGTCGGTGTCACAAACGTTGGGTCGCTAGGATTAGCACAGATGCTAACTCACAAACAAACGAGTCGGTGTGCTCTAAGAAACCTTCCTCTGCTCTGTTCACTCTCATCCCACCAGCTGCGGCGTCAGGAGGGACAAAGAACGCTTCTCCCTTCACAGCAAAACCATCATGATGAGTCAGGAAAGAACCTTCTTGAACCTTCTTGATTACACACGGTCCAGGTTGTTCCAGAGGCGCCGGCGGTTTCATATCAAGACGTGAAAACAAGAGGAAAATAAATACACGGCTGCTGTTGCGTCTGACGACAGTGGAAGTGAACCTCACTATGACTCACATGTCTGTTATTTACGAGGCTCAAAGAGCGTGTGTGTGTGTGTGTGTGTGTGTGTGTGTGTGTGTGTGTTTGAAAAACAAAATGGAGTCACTGTCCAAATCTAGAAAGGGGAGGACTCGTCTGCTGAAAGACTGAAATGAACGACTAGTGGTTGACGAGTCCTTGGAGCATCATCATGAGGCGCCGCGCCCTCTTGCTGAGGGGGCTGTGGGGGTCCTGCTGCAAGAAGGCAAAGAGCTTCGGCCGGACCTGGGACAGCACGGACACCATGTGGTCTCTGATGAGCGGGTCGCCGTGGTCCAGGTTCATCACGGCGTCCTCCAGGTAACTGCAGAGGACACGGGCAGAGGTCACACACGGCGTCTTCTTACCCATGACTCATCCTATGACTCATTCAACTAGTGAAGTTGGTTGACGAAGCTGAAGTTAATTCCTGGAGAAAGTCGAGGTGTGATGCCGTCTGTTTCTGCTCCGTGGTGGTGTGGGGTCTGCTCACCTGATCTTGAGCTCGGATCGAGTGGTGAGGTTGGACGACAGCTGCTGGATGAGCGACAGCAGCACGGGCTGGCTGAGGGGGCAGGGGTGCTGACCGAACACCTGCTGAGAGTCGATGGTCTCACACACGTACAGCACCAGGTTGAGGTCAGTGGCTGACAGGGCCTGGGGAGGACAGACAGGAAGTGACGCCACACTGTTCCACCTCCAGCCGTCACCACCTGACACGGAGGACTGGTCGGTGGGGGCCGGTCCTCACCGACTGCAGCGGACGTGATTATCACGTGAAAACACGTTGGTTTGGATAGCAGGGTGTTCCATTTGGCAACTTCCTGTCCACAGCTCGGAAAACGACTCGGAGAGCAAATAGAACTCGCTGGACGACAAGCTTGGAGAAATCAGTAGAAACGGACGACCCCCGCGCATAAAGCTCTGACTGTCGTCTCATCATCGCGGCCGTTCATAAAGTGGTCGTGCCCCATCATGTACGTCCCACATTCACGGTTACCAGAGCGACCGGGTCCTTTGTTGGTGCTCTAACTGGCGACATGCACTCGTCGTGGATGGAGATGATGGCATGTGGGTCTGGTACCTGCTGGAAAGCCTGGTTGAGCTGCCCTTGCTGCAGCAGCTGCAGGATGCTGGCTTGCTGCGCCTGGTAGTCGAGATGCGCTGTGGGGACGGGGGTGCCGGCAGCTGACCTCATTGCCTGCATGATGCTGGACGTGACCACGGCCTGCTGCTCCTTCATTGCCAGGCTCACCTCCCCTTTGACAATACGCTGCACATGGCTAAGAATAGTTTCCTGCAGACTGGAGAGGAAGAGAAGCCAGCAGGGACAGCACAGGATTATCCATCACACACAGGCCCTGAACGCCACGTGGAATAAGAGGATACAGTCATAAACCGACCTTTTCTTCTGTCATTTCTAGGGCTTTTCAAAGTTGGACACTTTCAGTGGCAATTAACAGGAATTTATGGGAATTAAGTGTATTTGGGACATTTATCTGGGCATCATCTTGACTAAAACCAGTAGAATTCATGCGCGTCCACTTGAGAACATGGATGTTCTTCATCAGTCACGTGGCCGTAGAACACGGCTGACTGCAGGTGGACTGAGGCCACGCCCCCTGGAGGCCACACCCCCCTACCTGCACTGTGCTTCCTCCACCACATGAACCCTGGACTACTAAGGGCACACGTTGGAGTCCGCGGGCGACAGGAAGTGATGTAGGTCTGAAGGATGATGGTGGTTTTCATACAGTAGATGGCTGCTGAGAACGTACAGTACATGCTGCATGTTAGCTAAAGCTAGCACCAGTTCATGGTCCACTGACTAGTTCCTGAACTCCCTTGGAAAGTGTCTGCCCCTTTGCAGCCCTAATCATACCCAATACAAGGTTTAAAAATAAACCGTATTAACAGGCGCTTCCCTGCTCTAGACCCGTGAAAATAATTGCAGCGGTATCAAGAGACGTGTTCAAATATACGGTGTGACATGAGCGCTGCTCGTTCCTCCTCTTCAGCCCATTACACACCTGCTCTACAAACACACAGGGGTAGTTTACGTCGTGTAGGCGCTCAGACACGTACTTTCCCACCATCATCTGGATCTGGTGCTGGATCTCAGCCCGCATGCTGGCTGTGATGCTGCTGGCCAGCTGATCGCTGGAGCTCTGGAAGCCGTCCATCATCTGCTGGAGCTGCTCCACCACGGGGTCTCGTGCCTCCTGCTCCCTCTGCTTCCTGTTCCGTGCATGAGTCTCCAGCTGCTGGATGTCTGTGGAGGTGAACAGAGTTTGTTTTTTGAAGTCCTTCTTCTTCCCAGTGGTCCCACATCAGGACCAGGATCATTTACTGACCTGCTGCAGTCTTCACTGACCACCTCTGGAACCCTTTCACTGTGTATATACTGTACATTTGTTATATCATATCTAGACCTATTAGACTTATTATTCAGATGACTCTTGTAATTGTACTGCTTGTGTCTGTTTTTACTGATTAACATATTTGATTGCTTTTATGGCTCTTTTATTTTAATACTTTCACCTTGGGTAGGAGCTTGTGTAAGGAAAAGTCATTTCCCCTTTGGATGATTAAAGTATTTCTGATTCTGATTCTACTTCAGGACATATTAAAGAATATACACTCTGACCCTAAGGTGTGCAAACACACCTTTCGCATCATTTAGTCCGATTGTCCAGACGGATCCTGAAAACACTGGTTTGTGTGTGGACGGTGAAGACCCCACCCCCATATGACGTCTCATATGTTCCAATGCTGCATTCGTACATCAGAACATACTGAAAAAAAAAACACTGGCAGGTACAGTCTGGCGTGGATGAACTCGACTGGCCCGCACAGTCCTGACCTCAACCCGCTAGAACACCTTTGGGATGAATTAGAGACTGAGAGCCAGACCTTCTGGTCCAACTTCAGTGTGGGACCTCACAAATGCACTTCTGGAAGGATGGTCAAAACTTGCCATAAACACACCCCTAAAGCTTGTGGAAAGCCTTCCCAGAAGAGTTGAAGCTGTGATAGCTGCAAAGGGTGGACCGACGTCATATTAAACCCAATGTATTAAGAATTGGACGTCACCTCATGTATGTGAGTCAAGGCAGGGGAGCCAATACTAGTGAGGCAATATAGTGGATGTACCGTCTTCAAACTGTGTCTGTGTAGAATGCACATGAACACAGGGACCTACATTCTTGGGTTCCTTGTTTGAAGCTGTCATTGATTTGCTGGAACATGGACTGACATCCTCTCTCAAACACCGGCAACACGATGCTCTGGAACGCGTCTTTGTAGGCTGCTTGGATGGGCCCCTGCATAGCCTCGGCTGCTGCTCGGCCAATCGCATCGGTGGTGTTCTGCAGACAGACAGACAGACAGACAGGACTTCTAGAACGCAGAGAAAGACGTAGAGAGAAGATGGGTGAGGAAACAACAACCACCGACCTTGGACTTGACCACCTTGGTGACGTTGTCCTTGAGCGTGACCTCCACTGCCGTTAACTTAGTACAGATGGTGTTGTTCAGCTGTCCCGTCACAGGCTCCAGGATCTTTGAGATGGCTGAAAAGGAAAGAGAACAACGTCAACTCCTCTATCATTCCACCAGAGGCTCTCAACCCTGTGCTCGTTTTGTTGACGAAGACTATGACCAAAGATACTCGTCAACAGACGAAGACTTGATTAAAAACTAAATGAGAAAACAGTGACCAAATATAAGGGACACTTTAACAACAATATTTAGGTGGGACCAACGGATTCGACATCTGATCAGAGCTGGTGGGCTGATCAATGTGGAAGCAGCAGATCCATTCTCATCTTTGCAGTCTGCAGGACGTGGTCACAACACTTGGGTTGTTTACATCATATGTAGTTGTATTCAGTTACACAGCTGTGGTTGATTTCACTCGTTAGCGGACACACCAACATTTTACAGTGACCATGGTCCGGGTGCCTCGACAACCGAAATGTTGGAGCCGGTCTGGGACGATGACCAACAGCTGACATCTGGTCACACTTTGACCTCAAGGACATGAGGCATTCTACGACACTCAGACAGAGAGGTTATTGAACTTCTCTTCAGGTACGTCAACATTCACAGGAGGGGATTTTTGTTCATTTAGATTCCATGTGAACTGCATTACAACCAAGTTTTTTCATATTATTTTCAAAAGTTGCAGATTGTTTCTTATGTTTTGGATTTTCCACAGACACTAGAAGATAATAAGTTAGATACTTCACCAGGGACAGCAGAGTATGCTTACTTTATGTCAGATTATGTTTCACACATGAAGAATGAACTAAAATAGCTGTTTTTTTATTACAGCTGTTGAACCTGTGTCTGTACTCACATTCAAACCACAGCAGACTGGTTTCCATTGATCTAACAGAAACTAGTTTCAGACTAAAATAAGACTAAACCTACATGTCAAAATCAACCCCGCTCCACAGACCCTCTGTCCGGAAGGTTCTCTAGCACATCCTCAAGGGGACGAGTTTGTTGGTACGTTTCGTCCACATGAAGCAGTGTTTTGGAGCATGAATGCAACGTTCCCTGCGGCATAGACGTGCACCTCTCTACAGATCCAACTATGTATGACAGCGACGTGAACTACCAGACGGACACAACCGTGACTGGACTGGTTGTGTGTGTGTGTGTGTGTGTGTGTGTGTGTGTGTGTCTTACTTGGTGGGACCGTTTTCTTTAAATCTTCCCGGAGCACCTTGTCCATCCTGTTTGTGAGGGAGGAGCAGAGCACCTGGCTGAGATGCTCCTGGAGCTGCTGCTGCTGATTCTGACTCTCTGCCAGAACCCGCTCTAGTCTGCGCTCTTCAGGGCATTAAAAGGTCAAGGTTCACCAAAACACAAACCTCAGTCTGCATCCGCATACTTTTTATGGGTTTTGAATAAAATATGTCAATAAAGTATGTTAAAAGACAACAAATGTTAAAAACATTTCCTCACACTAGATGTTCCCTTTGCATCTCCCATGACAAATTCACATTATTTATGTAATACCATCTGACATTAACATTATAATAACGATATATAATAGAAATTCACAAATTATTGTGAGTAGCTGAATCTATTGTAAAGCAGTTACTGGTCCTAACCTAAACAATCCTAATATGTACTTGGGCCTGGGCCAAGGTCGCTGCTGGAACAACTCCTACACGAGATCGCTGCAGTTTGACACTCTGACCGCCCCCCTCACAAACACCTGTTGATTGTTGACTTTGTCTGGGGCGCGACCAGAGTCGTCCGCGTTATCGCGATGACATCCAGCGGAACGAGGCACCAGGACTGTGGCGCCTGGCGAAGATGCTCTCCGGGCCTACACACCCACATACACACATGACCCCCCCTTCCCTTCCATCCCCATGGTGCAGCAGGTGGGGTCTGTGCCTCTGGTACACCCCACCTCCCCTCTCCCTTAGTGTTCCTATGTCATTATGTTATGTAGTGTTGTCACATGTGCACACTGTTCACCCTCCGGGAGAATAGTCAGAGAGTGTTTTGTTCCTCCCCCTCTCTCCTCCTGTTGTCCCTCTCCTCCCCCTCTTCCCTTGGTGCAGTGGCCCATGTGCTCTCTCACTGAACGGCATTCTGTCGTACTGCATGACGACAATAAATCGTCCACTGACGGCTGAGGGAGGAAACAACATGCTGAGTAGTGAAGGATACGTTCTTGTTCCTGGTGGTTGGTCAGTGCATGTTCCACCTGGGCCATAATGGAGGTCTGCATGGCTTCTATCTGCCCACGGAGTTCAGTTAACTGCCTCTGCTGACTGCGCAGGAGCATCAGCAGCTCCTCCTGCACCACTTCAGTCAACTGGAGAACAAGGAACGTGATGGAAACATCGACAAAGGGCTGCACAAACATCTCCAGAGGAAACAGGCCGTGAAGCACTCGGACTGGTGTCATTGGTGACATTGACAGAAACTAAGGGACCAGTAGGACCACTCATTCACAGCTTAATCAAATATCACTGACTGACAACTGCCATGACAGAGAAGGTGACTTTACCTGACCAGAGTCCTTCTGCCTCAGATGAGACGATTCACTGTGGAGACAGAAGAAATCAGTCACATTACCTGCTACAGTACACGTGGTATGGTTAAAGTGTTGTGTTGAAGATCTTGCTGGGTTAAAGCACAGGCAGCTGGACTTCTAGTTTGCTTGAATTTCAATGTTTCGAGTGAACTAGAAGTCCAGATGCTTACGATTTAACCCAGCAAGACACCATGACCTGGATGACTGGGAACCTTCACAGACTGGTGTTGAAGATGTCCCTGCCATCGATTAAATCGACTGTGTGGCAGAATTCTGGGTCCCCGGTGGAAACGATCCACCGCAACAGGGTGACAGATGACACAGACAATATGTCGGCAGGGATCTGGGTGTTGACACGACAGCGGCGGCTGCCGACGGCAGTTTCTACGCCAAAACGCTGAAAATCATCTTTGAAGGGGTAGTTTGTTTAGAAGCAGCTGCGAGCATGTTATCTTTATTTTAAGGTTGATGAACATTTGGGCGCAAACACTCTCCGATCCTTCTAGGTGTTTAGTTTCAAGCTCCGTGGTAGAACGCTGCCCCCTGCTGGAGAGAGCTAGCTGACATAGTGAGCGGTTCCAGCTCAAAAAAGGTGGAGGGGAATCAAGTCGCACTGGAACAGTGGACTGGAAAAGGGACAGAACTGCACTGACACGTTCACGTGACGACACAAGGATTTTCTACATTCACATTCCATTTATTGGGACCACGTGAACGTACCTGTCATCTTTTTTGGGCGTCTTCCTTTTTACTTTCGGCGAGCCTCTTGGAGAGGTTTTCCAGTCCTTCACCGGGAGCCTGTGAGAGGAGCGGGAGCCGCAATTCCCAGAGGACGAAGCCAAACTGGCCAGCTCGTCATCTGGGTCACTGGGTCGAGCACAGACACACGGTCAGGAGTGGCGGGGGTCAGTCCAGACACCGATATGCTCGGGGGGGCTCACCTCTGCTCAGCTCCGGGGTCCTGACTGTCGTTCTGAGTCAGGTGATAGGAATGCTGAGGGAAAGGTGATCCCAGGAGTCGGTCGTTAGGATCCTCTCTGGAGCTGTAACAGTGATGAACATAATCCAGTGATCCCCCCACATTCAATACGAATCAAGTCCTCAAACCCCTGCGTCAGGTTCCTCACCAGTCTCCAAGCCCGTTGTCCCTGAGACTGTTCCTCGTTTCCCTGGTGATGTCTGGTGCCGCCGGCCAAGGTGTGTGGCTCACCCCGCCGTCGGTGGAGTCTCCCCCCAGGCCCGGGGTCTCCTGTGATAAGGCTGTCTCCAGGAGAGAAGGGGCGTGGCTGAGTCTGGGCTCTGACTCCGCTGACCCTGGAACATCTCCACCTCCAAGTTCAGGAGGCAACAGGCTGTGACGAAACATACCAGCCTGTGGTTAATCTACCAGGAACGTCACTCACACTCCACTGCTCTGGTCAACACAGTCAGGTTCCAAATGGATATAAATGGAATTGGTTCATTAGGACTTTGTGCAATAAATACTGTTCATAAGCCTCTTTAGTCCAACGCTCTTTTCTTATTTATTGCAGAGCTGGATTTAGAGTTTCTGTTGTCTACTGCACCAGCAGCGACACTGTTCTTTGATTTAAAACGGTCCTATGTTGACAATTTATGATTTGAACACGAACCAGGTTCAGAAACCTGTTTATTATTTATCAGACTGGGTCTGTTAAACATTTACTTTTCAACTGTCAATAAACTACTATTACTAACTACTACCACTACTACTAACTACTTGTGTCACATCGAATTTGGCGTTTCTCACGTTGAGGGAACATTTGCTCTCACTTTGCTGAATAAACGATCGAGATATACATCGTATATCGCTCTTCAGCCCAAACAGACCCAGATGTGGCTTTTGGTCCACATCGCCCAGCCCTAGTCTGAACCAGTACAAACACCAGTATCAGTTCTAACGGTACCTGCTGCTATTGGCTGCACGTGGCACCGTGAGGAGGTGGAGGGCAGAGGCTGCAGAGGCCATGCTGTCCGTCTGGAGAGCAGACAGAGGGATGGGCTCCAAGGGGGACACCAGGCCACGCTGAAGCTGCAGGGTCTGGGATGCAATCTCTGGCATGTCCTGGGACATGGCAGTGGAGGCTGAGGAGATCACATCTGGGGAACGGGCCCTGGTAGGGGAGGCCAACGGTGGCAGGAGAGGAGAATCTAGAACATGAGGGCCGTCAAGAGCAAGAGGAACAATCGGGGATGCCAGAGCCTGGAGAACAGCCCAGAAGACCAGATGAAGATTGGGTTAGTTGTGTAATAAAGACAACGGAGGCAGAGGAGCGCAGACACCCACCTGTAGGTTCTCCAGTCTGGCCAGGAGGACGGCAGAGGCAGGTCTTGGGCTGCTGGTGGAGGCAGAGAGCGTCAGACTGCTGCTGCTGCTGCTGCTGCAGTTCTCTGCTCTGTTGGGACTCTGGCTGACATCATCTGTCGGTCTGCACAGAGAACCAAAGACACACCGATCACAGCTCACACAGGGCTACGGCCGGGACGTCACCAGGGGACGGTTGCCAGGACGACGTTTTCAGGAGTCACCTGTTGGTGGAGTCAGAGTTGCTGCTGATGGCCGTTACGACGGTGAGGCTGCTGCCGCTGCTGCCAGGAGACGCAGGAACCTGGTGGGTGACGAAGAGACATGAGCAACTAAAGAAAACGGAGCAGTGGCTGAAGAATCACAACAATCGGGATATATTTACACACTGGGACGGGGGGGGTGTAAAGTTCCAGTTTCATAGCGACTTCATGATATGTTTGGACAGCGATATGATGTTTGTTCATATCGAAATATTACAGTGAGTGGTTAATGAATGGTTAACAAAATGACAAAGGCCAGAGTGTGAATCTTAATATTTGTTATTAGGGCTGTACCAGTGTGGATATTGTCAGAGTGTGAGTACTTTCACTTTGGTACTCACCAATACTGATACCAGCGTGAATTGTGGTAAACTGTACTTGAGTGTAAACACATTCTGGGGACAGGTGGGGAACTGGACTGAAATCAAACTAGCGTGGCTATGTGATGTGCTGATGTATCCCGCCCGTATGTGTCGATACATCCCTATTTATAAAATTAAAGAGGTTAAAATAAAACAACAGTGTCATACATGACACGTCGTGTCACAACTAAATCCACCAGCTTCTATTCAGCCATGAGATGAAAAGCAGCAGTTTGTACCGAGGTGCTCGGCGTCATGAAGGCATCTGGAGTCATCAGCTTTGGCATCGCCCCACTGACAGCGGGCGCAGAGTTTGACAGGAAGTCAGCGGGGGCAGGAAGTGGGGGGATCTTCCTTAGGTCGGTCTGCGAGCCACTTCCAGAGTCCTTGTCGGAGCTGTGGTCAGTGTGATGGTCCGAGAACCCTGGTGGACACACACAATGTGTTTGTCGTTCATAAACACAAGGAGCAAAAACAGCGTGAAGCATTTACAGCAGGGATGTCAAACATACGGCCCGTGGGCCGGATCAGGCCTGCAAAAGGGTTTCATCCGGCCTGAGATATGGTACATAAAGTATTAAAATGAACTTCAATTTCTCAATAAACTGCTGTTCTAAATGCGTCCGCTGGATGGCGCAATAGCAATTGTGTTAAGCATGTAAGCTGTTTATACCGGAGCAGAGCAAGTAGGTCAAACGAGCCAATCGGATGAGCTCTTTTGTGTTTTGGCCGCGCAATTTATTACAGTTTCTACTTTTAGGATTTGATGCTTTTCACCCTCATTGCCCCAAAATGTCGCTGTCAAAAAGAAGAAAAGTAGACGCCGAGTGCAGAGTGTTTCAAGAAAGATGGTCATCCTCCAAGTGAATGGGAAAGCAGTATGTTTGTTGTGTTCACAACATGTTGCAGTGCTGAAAGAATATAACCTTTGTCGCCGCTATGTGAGTTTTCATGCTGACAAATATGATAACATTCAAGGACAGCGGAGAAAAGAGAAGGTGGATGAACTGTTGTCTCATCTGAAGAAACAGCAGTCCGTTTTTACTCGTAGCCGGGACGTCAGTGACGCTGCGGTCAAATCTAGTTACCTCATTGCTAACGAAACGCGGCGGCTTCCAAACCATTTAGTGAGGGCGAATTCCTCACAACATGCATGGTGACGGCAGCGGAGACCATGTGCCCTGAAAAGCGACAGGCTTTTGCAAAAATCAGCCTGACAAGAAACACTATCGCAGACAGTGACTTGCAGTGGGATTCGGATTTGAAGGGCACTTTCCGCAGCTAGCTTGGACACATTTTATCAGAACCTCCTGTCAGGTTACCCCAACTTGAGATCATTCGCTGCAAAGCTGTTGACCATGTTTGGAACCACATATCTTTGTGAGCAGGATTTCTCTGTAATGAGCATTAATAAAACACACAG
>CAAKHB010007113.1:14988-25817 GCA_901007665.1 Aeoliscus strigatus
GCTAAAAGATGCCAGGTATCAGGGGTTAAATAAACACTGCAACCTCATTTAAAGTACTGCATGAGACACCTTTGTATAGTTATATGATCTGTGAAACAGTTTGGTGAATCACTGAGGCATTGTGTGTTTGTTCTTTGTCTTCAGAATTTTCAAATAACTTGAAGAGTTTTCAAGTTAGTTTCAAGTGATTAATAGTGATGTTGTGTTGGCCCTATTTTGGACAGTATTAAACAAAGAAAACAATCGGAAGTTGTTTTTAAGTTTTATACCATGATTGTGCCGGTCCGGCCCACTTGGGAATAGAGTTTCCTCTATGTGGCTCCTGAGTTAAAATGAGTTTGACACCCCTGATTTACAGTGTTTTTGTAGAATCCCTTCAGGTTGAATTTCATTAACACACTGGTAATAACGGTTTGGAATGACGGTGGAAACTGTATTTTCAGTCAACATGACAGCTTCCAGTGTCCTACTTCCCTTTTAGACGCTAACCAACGAGAGCAGGAGCTGACAGCGGTTCAGGTGTCACAAAGCTCGACTTACTGACGCTGTCCGGAGTGTCAGACGGGGGAAGGAAGGCTGCAGAGCTGGGACCCTCACTGGGCTGGAATAAAATCTGGACATCCTGAAGACTCCTGAAAACAAACAAACAAACAAATATATGTCTTATCAATAACGGAAATATATTTAATATATATATATATAACATTTGTTACTTTTTATCTTATTCTGTAACTGTCAGCTGCTGACTGCGTTTTTCAGATGAGCTTCTTGAAATATTTCTCGAGGAAGAGAAAGACACCTGATGAAGTTGACGCGAGTCAGGTATCATCAGCCTTTGACTGACTCACATGATGATAGGTGGGGTAAGACGAGTAACATTAGACAGGGAGGGGCAGTGGAACAAAGTGATGGTGGAGGAGAGAGAGATGAGAGTGGAGGAGAAAAACCTGAAGGGAACCACGGGCTGGCGCCCTAAATGGGTTGAAAGAAACAGCCGGCTCCAGTCATGGCTCTACCTCACTGATAAGTGAGTGGTGAGTGGTTTTGAACTCGTTTTTCCCCCTTTATTTTTCATTTGTTTCACAATATACATGATGTTCATCTTTCTGTTCAATAAATACAAAATAAAATAATGAATAAATTCAGTGCAGATCCTAAAGGAACGTTCCATCCCTTCTGTCGGCACCAAAAGGAGGAACGGGGAAGCGTCCGTTAATCGAGTCAGGCTGTCAAGTTTACAGAGGGGATTGCTGACGTTCAGCGGGCCACTGAATACATTTGTTGTAAAAGTAAAGTCAAGTGTCTGGAGGAAACACTGGAAACACTACAACGACAACAACATTCTGTACTTTGAGGAGGAAAAGAAAATCGTTTCTTACTAATGACATGTTTCAGTGAGACTCACTTGGTGTGAACACAGTAGAGTTTAATCTGGATCCCAGACTTGGACTCCGTGGGTCCTTGAGTGCCCTCTGAAACACAAACACACACACACACACACACACACACACTTAGAATGACCACAGAGCCCATTTAAGAGTGTGAGACAAACATGTCTGTGCAAGTTCCCACCTGTGGTCATGCTCTCACTGTCCTCCTCGGCAGGGAGCACCTCAGTGTGCCGCAGCCGGCTGTGGGTGACGTCTCTCACCCCGAAGCTGAGCACAGGGTGGGTGAGGAGGAACTCGGACACGGCTGTGAAACTGGCCTGTCCGTTCTCCAGGTCCTGCCGCAGCTCCATCACGTACAGAACCTGGAAACCACGGGTCAAGGGCGACGTCATCGGGTGTGTGTGTGTGTGTTCTACAGCAGTGAACCATCTGACTTTTTTCAACTCTTTGATGCGCTGGTAGCATGTGCGCAGTGGCCTTCTGAGAGTCGTTAGGAGAGCAGCGACATGGACACAGCTGGAGTGACGCCAACACACAACAAATGGTCCAATGTCATCTTCAACACAACCAAAACCACAGTACAGACGCACCTCACCAAGACAGTTAGCTCCCACGCTAGCAGCTAGCCTGTTACGGTATTCAAGCTAAGAAAAATAAACAAGAAGATGCCTCCTTGAGCTATTTTACTGTGGTTGACAAACCTCCTCCATCTGATTTCACACAGGTGTTTGGCCCTCAGTCTTCATCTCTCAACACTGTACTAATAGGACATCTTGGACATGGACACTATAAAAACGTCACAGATTCATATTTTCTTCTGCTTTTTTTTTGCATAAATCTTGGGCAACGTCTGTCAGCTGGCATGTGAAGTGGTGGAGTGGGGGGGCGGTTTCCTTGCTGAGGCTGCTGTAACCTCGACCTGGACGAGGAGCACAGGCTACAGTCCAACTGGAACTGACCTTCCTCTGGACGTCGGTGAGGATGACGTACTCGGCAGAAAGGTCCAGACAGGCCTTCAGACTCGGTAACACTGATGAGTTGAACGGATCTGGAGAAAATCTATGGGAGGACAGAACCTTTGAAGCTGCAGCCTAAAGACACAGGACAGCAGGGAGACGAGAAGCAGTGACGGAGCGGAGGGTTAACCTGATGGTCTGCAAACAGGTCCAGGAGACGGTGCACCACAACTTCAGCTCCCGGTTCTGATCCGCTCCAGTTATCAGAAACCTCCAGAAAGGAACACTACAAAGAAGCAAACACTGGATATGACTGAAATCTAAGGGGCAAAAATGACATTTTTTAATCGCGATTGATGGTGCAAAATTCAATTCATTTGGTTTACGAACACTCAAAACTTACTACGTTTCTTATAAATCTCGTATAAATTTACATTTACTGTAAGTGTATAAATTTACAAGTCAACAATTGTAAAACCAAACCAATTTGCCACTTCTTTAACGTTTGTCAGAGAAAGTGCCAGATGTCCCTTGGGAATCTGGCCGTTGTACAAACGTCACCACAGAATGACGGAGATGACCGTGGGTGTTGACATGTTGTACAGTTCATCAGATCTCACACCCACGGCGAACCAGCACACGCCCGTTAACGGCGACTCACTCTGGGTCCTGCCTCTTGTGGTTGTCGCAGAAAAGCAGACAAGACAGCGGCCGTCCTCCGTGAGGCCTCAGCTCATGAAGACATCTACCCAAGAGATGATGAAAACAAGGGGGGAAAAAAGAGGGACGATCTGTGTGATTCTGATTGGAGACAAATTATCCCACATGAATGTTTTCAGTGGTTTTGTGGGGACACAAACATTTATTGAGAAAATTCCATATTTACAGAATTTCCTTTTTAAACTGCACATGAGCTGAATGTTTTCCAGTCAGGGAAGGTGGTTCTCCTCTGAGCGTACCTCGGCTTGTCCTGTCCACCTTCTATGTAAATCTGCCAGAACTTGATGTATCCATCATGGCTGGCTGTGGCCAACACGGTTCCATCAGGAGAGAGGGCGCCTTCACTGACACGCTGGAGGGACAAGAAGAACAGGTCAACATAGGCCCATGTGCACTGTGACGGGGTTATGTGATAGAACAGGACGTCATACCTGGGTGTACTCCTTGACTGTGATGAGACCTTCTTTCAGATCTGCAGCATCCACTGGCCAACTAGTGTTGGCTCTCAAGACCTCAAGATCCCACACCTCAGCCTGTCAGAGGAAAAACCCAGGATCAACCCTCCCTGCCGGTCTTATCGTCAGAAAAACATGGGACCTGGGACAACTATAGAAAAGGGAAGAGGCCTACTCTGCCCCCGCGGCAGTCACCAGACTGATGTATCAGATGTGAATGAACATTCATTGTAATTAACTCTACGTTCAAACTTTCATCTAGGTACATTTTATGTGAAAATCTTTGACAAAAAAGGATGGCGAGAACATGTACACGGGTGAACCACTGATACCATGTCTTCGTGCAGAAGGGCCAGGGTCTGGCTGGTGTCGTCCTGGTTCTCGTCACTGTCATCCAGGATGAACGGGCACCAGATGAGACGACGATAGGAATTCAGCGGTGTGTCGTCCGGCCGCCGGATGTGAACCACAATCTGATCTCTGAGGGGAGGGAGGGTTAAGAGAAACGGAGGAAAACACCAGGAGCTGCTGACAGGCCTGACATCCATCCTGAAATGTAAACTTATCATGGAAACTGTCGATGAAGGTTCATACGCTTGAATTCAGCTCGTCAGTACACCTGACAGGAAGCTGAATGAACCTGCACATCGTCCCATTTCAGGATACAGAATCTTGCTGCCAGAACACGTGAGCTGCCAAACCATCAGATTGCCAGCTTCATCCACACAGCCCAACAGGGAGGAGTCGAGGTGGGCGAAGGCCAGGTCTGTCACGGCCCCGGTGAAGCCCTTCAGCAGGGAACGCTCGGCGAAGCTCACGCTCAAGACACGGATCATGGCATGGTTGTTGGCTCCTGAAAAAGAAAACGAACCAAGTAGAGAGGAGGGTGTAGACAGCAGAGGTTCTGACCCCGGCCCCTAGTCCGGGGGAAGGCTGCAGAGCAAGTGAGCCGCATTCGGCTTTTACATCTTCTGCTGCTCTACGACCGACTTTAGCAACAAGAGCAACCAGCTCCAGTCACATGCTCCCTGTATTCGGACGTCCCATCGGTCCGATGAAAACAAACACACTCCAAGGAGGTGAATGTGGGTTGAGGTGAGCAAATCAAGTGCTCCCACAACACCTTGGAACAGTCCAGTTCACACCGGAGGACTCAACTCTTCTTATCCATTGTTTCTCTTCTGGACTTTGTCTGTGCAGCTCTGTGCCTCAGTGTGAACTCGACTGTTGAAAGTGACAGACACACCCCACGTGGGTCACAGGTGACGGGTCACGGTGTCTGCGACCACTATCAGCAACTGAACAGGTACAATAGTTGCATGTTTCATGTTGTTGCATTTACAATCTTTCACCCTGCTCCTATACAACCGACTGAAACGATCAATCTCTGAAAAGCAAGAAACACGCAACTGAAATATGTCGTGCTTTGGGCAATTTTTTTTTCGCCCCAGGTACAGTGGGGCAAAAAAGTTTTTGTCAGCCATCAGTTGTGTAAGTTCTCCCACTTGAAAAGATGAGAGAGTAAGGCCTGTAATTTTCATCATAGGTATAACCACTACATACTAGGTATAACCATGAGACTAAATGGGGGGAAAGAATCAAGGAAATTACTCTGTAGGATTTTTAATGAATTAATTGGTAAATTCCTCGGTAAAATAAGTATTTGGTCACCTACTAACAAGCAAGATTTCTGGCTCTTACAGACCTGTAACTTCGTCTTTAAGAGGCTCCTCTGTCTTCCACTCGTTACCTGTCCCCAGTCCAAAAGACACCTGTCCAAAACCTCAAACAGTCACACTCCAAACACCACTATGACCAAGACCAAAGAGCTGTCAAAGGACACCAGGAACAAAATTGTAGACTTGCACCAGGCTGGGAAGACTGAATCTGCTATAGATAAGGAGCTTGGTGTGAAATCAACTGTGGGAGCAATTATTAGAAAATGGAAGAGGTTCAAGACCACTGACTATCTCCCTCGAACTGGGGCTCCACAAAAGATCTCACCCCGTGGGGTCATAATGATCACAAGAACAGTAATCAAAAATCCCAGAACCACACGGGGGGACCTCGAGAATGACCTGGAGAGAGCTGGGACCAATGTTACAAAGGCGACCATCAGTAACACACTACGCCACCAGGGACTCAAATCCTGCAGCGCCAGACATGTCCCCCTGCTTAAGCCAGTACACGTCCAAGCCCGTCTGAAGTTTGCTAGGAAGCATTTGGATGATCCAGAATAAGACTGGGAGAATGTCTTATGGTCAGATTAAACAAAAATAGAACTTTTTGCTAAAAACTCAACTCGTGTTTGGAGGAGAAAGAATGCTGAGCTGCATCCAAAGAAGACCATGCCTACTGTGAAGCATGGCAGTGGAAACATCATGCCTTGGGGCTGTTTTTCTGCAAAGGGACCAGGACGACTGGTACGTGTGAAGGAAAGAATGAATGGGGCCATGTATTGTGAGATTTGGAGTGAAAACCTCCTTCCATCAGCAAGAGCACTGAAGATGAAACATGGCTGGGTCTTTAAGCATGACAATGATCCCGAATACACCAGCCGGGCAACGAAGGAGGGGCTTCGTAAGAAGCATGTCATGGTCCTGCAGTGGCCTAGCCAGTCATAGAAAATCTTTGGAGGGAGTTGAAAGTGCGTGTTGCCCAGCGGCATCCCCAAAACATCACAGCTCTAGAGGAGATCTGCATGGAGGAATGGGCCAAAATACCAAGAACAGTGTGTGAAAACCTTGTGAAGACTTACAGAAAACATTTAACCTCTGTCCTTGCCAACACAGGGTACATAACAAAGTACTGAGATGAACTTTTGTTATTGACCAAATACTTATTTTCCACCATAATTAGGACATAAATTCTTTAAAAATCAGACAATGTGATTTTTTTGGACTTTTTTCACCTTTAGTCTCTCATGGTTGAAGAGTACCGATGATGAAAATTACAGGCCTCTCTCATCTTTTCAAGTGGGAGAACTTACACAACTGATGGCTGACTAAATATTTTTTTGTCCCACTGTACAAAAATACACTCATTTTGTTGATATTTCTGTGCTGAATCAAACCGCGTGACTCTGAAAGCTGAGTGTTTTTCCGTTTTTTTGGAAATGTGCTGAAAGTGCCGGCTCCCCCTCTAAACCTGGCTGAAAAACAGCATCTGGGTGACCAATCAACTTGGTCCAGTGTCCTCTGTGTTTGTTCAATTGACTTGAAACTTTACTATTTTGTAGTGTTCTGTGTCCCCATTCACACATGTCAATTTGGCCACGTCTTTTCGTTTTCACGCTAACGGCACCGAGCGTCAGTTCATTCCTTCAATAAATCGATCTTTATCTATTTAACATATAAATAAACTACATACCGTCGGATAGGTCTGATTCCTCTGACGCTGACAAAAGAAAAAGGCTCGTCGATAGGAGATACGGTTGTCACGCTACAGGCCTGAAAGTGGCCACTGCCTGTGTCACAGCCGAGCAGACAGAAAGGGCAGAAAATGCACACACAGGACACACAGAGACACACACACCAACATACGCCCATAAACTACACATCTACACATACACGTTCAGTGAATCAGCAACGTGCCCATTGTGGGTGGTTTGTCCCCTGTGGCTTATTGGTTGTTTATACGTTAATTGACAGTTGTTTGTGGGCTGTGTATTGTTTGTGTATTGTGGCATAAGTTGTGAATGGGTTATCTATGTCTGAAGTAATGATTGTATACTGGTTGTGTAAAGGTTGTGTATTGATTTTCTACGGGTTTTATGGTGGTTTTGCACTTTTTGTAAAAACCTACAGTGCTACAGCTCTGCGATTTCAGGTTGACGACACGGCAACCGGTGGCACAAGGACGGGGTCGGGGGCAGATCCACATCAAAATGTCTCCAAGAGGGATTTTGAGGTATGAAGTATGAGGTTTAGAAAGCACCATGAGTCTCACCTCTGATGGCGTAGGCCAGGAAGGAACTGGACACAGCAATCAGTCGGCCATAATGGTACTTGTGTTCCCAGTCATACTTCGCAACAGGCTGAATCTTTACCTGAAAGGAAACAAATACAACACTCAAAGTTTACTGGAACTAGTTGATGAAAAATGTCATAACCGTGATCCGTTTTTAAAAAACACAGATAAGAAGTAAAATCGATAGTACATTCTATACATTCAACAGTATGTCTACTCCTGCAGACATTTGAAAACTCAAAGCCTGAAAGCCAGAAACTGGCTGGAAACAGCACGAAGACTGATGTGATGGATGAGTCAATGTGTGTCTGTGATGACCAGTCACGGTCCGTTTCCATGGCAAACAACCTGCTCCCGCCCCTTCAGATATACTGCAAGAGGATTATATGTAAACAATTCACAGCCACACTCCACACTGGGCTGAGCTGCAGCCTCATCAGGGTTCAAAAACAGAGGAAACATCCTAACAGAGGATATCAATAGACTGGACTAGAATATGTTCTGCTGCGTAGCTGCCTGGACGACTACTACAGCAGTTAATAAAATACTCTGGATTCAATAATCAGACTTGGTGATGAATCCTAACTATGATTAATCATCCCTAGCGAGCGCACACAGGCGGGGTTACTCACACACAGAAAAGTGTGTGTGCTATGAACTGATGGTGACACAGGGTCTCTGTCACTGGCTGCAGGTGGCGCTCATACAAACTCAGCTGTGATGCAGCACCGGTGCATCCACACACACCACCAACGCACCTTCCATCTACCGCTGAGAAGGAAATTACTAATTCATGCTTCCGCTGACCTTAACACTCCAGTTTAGTCAACCCCCCCCCAACACACACACATACACACACATCACGATCACCACTTAAGCCCCCAAATAGTTCATTATTAAGCCAGAAAACAGAAAAACAATTCTCACACTTGCTAATATTTGACCTAATATTTGATCGAACATCACCTGTTACTACTCAATCTTTATTGAAAACATGGTAAAAAGGGGGGAGACACGCATGCACGTACCTTGTTGCTACCTCGAGCCTTGCTGTCAATACTGGAGGCCTGACTTGCCACTATCTCCACATTCTTGGAGGTGATGGGGACACAGGTAGACCCATCGTCCCCAGAAAGGCAGCTGTTGGAACATTTTCAGCCACAAGACAATTGGTTTTGTGTCATCAGTTCAAACGGAGGTAAACGGAGGTAAACACCGAGCAGTCAGAAGCCACTCACATGATCTGGGTCTCCTGAGCGTCACTGATGTCTGTGGAGATGGGTCTGGTCGAGTCAGACATGCTTGTGAGATCGTTGCCTCCGAGAAGACCAGCTGCTCCCAATAACCCGTTCAGCTCTCCATTCAGCGACAGCTTTCTCTGATTCTCACTTAACTGTGCATCTGGGGAGGGAGGTGAGTTATTTTAAGAGCAGGACGTTGAACAGTCAAAAAAGAATCACAATGCCTTTTGATGAACACATATGAAAGCATGTATTTGGTGATGAAACCGCAGTCCTTGCTTCTTATTTTATGGTTTATGGTTAATCTCATTTGTACTTTACAACTACATATAGTCGTTCTTACTGTAGTTGATGTCTAATTAAAGGAGTAAGCTCGTTTAACAGATGAGAGAGTAAGGCAGAACAGAAAATGTCCACCACTAGACATCCCTTGTTTCTGACATGAATATATGTTCAGTACAGGACTTGTTGCAAATTCATGCATGATCCTGTGATGACGCAAATCCGGCTGCACTGTGAGTTAACGTGAGGAACATGAAACGGCAAATACATATCGGAAGGAGTCGGACTCAAATGGGTCTCGATGAGTGCATTTTTATTTGTTTGTGTACACGAAGGAGAAGAAACAGGATTATTATACATTAAGACAGTTCCGTTGGATGGGGTCCCAGTGGGTGTCTGGTACCTCCATATAGAGATGTCAATACAGAGGAATTCACACATCAAGTTAGAACCTAACATGTGAATTTAGTCACAGCTGAACCATCTCCTCAATTCATGTCCTGTTGTTCTCACCAGCCCATATAAAAAAAACGTACCATCACCCCCCCTCTTCCTCCTCATCAGTAACTCTAACCAGCATCTGCTCCTATGACTCTATCTCTGTCATAGTCTCAATCTATTTCTTACAGTGGGGGGTACTTTTCCATAACCTGAGGATGTTTCAGGCTGCTATGACCCTCTGACCTTTAGAACTGTAAAGTCTTTACACTCCCATTATTTGTTCCCCAGGTGATCTATGAATAGCAAATTGCTGTGTGATATTGTTAATCTGATTGGAACGTTGATCTTGTGTGTGTGTGTGTGTGTGTGTGTACATAAATATAAACAACACACAGCAAACATTTGACTATTCAACGCGTGGGTTTTACTTCATGTGTAATTCCTCTACCTGCATGTTATACGTATTTTTTTCAGCTGGGGCTTCTGTAAAGAAAGGCAATGATGTTAATGTTCTATGTTAAATCACAGTAATACAGGAGTATAATACAAGCGCCAGTGTCTCCTCGTCATTTCTACAATCTACAACTGCGCAGTTAAGCAGGATCAAGCTTAATCACATTCAGTTTAAGTAATTACACTTCGTAAATGTAATGTTTGTGTTTATGTGATAAACAGGTGCAGACGAGCAGAAACAACTGCTGATTTAAAATATTTGGGAGAGACGCACCAAGCTTTTCAACACCAGTACAAACCTTCTTGAGCTAACTTACAACAGCGCTAACATGCCGGAACGATGAGACCCAGCACAACTTTACGACGCAGAGAACCACCTTCTTTAAATTCGTTACTCGGTGGTACACAGTCTGGTACTGCATGTATGGAAAATGTCCGCAACTTAGTTTTCACAGGACATAATTTTCGACTTGAGCACAGTTCGAATTCTGGAGCGGCGGGCCAGACGAGCTAGGCTTGTATCATCGTCGCCAGCTAGCATACGCGGCCTATCCCCGGCCGCCGAGCATTCCCGGTCCGACTTACCAGGGCTGTTCCCGGGGCGGTCGAGCTTCAGGATGTCCCGGAGATGCTGTGTCGCACCTTCAATATCCATGTTGGAGTTGGACGCCATGGGTGAGGGAAGGGGGATACTGGGTAAATTCAGGGGAAGATTGTTATTTGTTTGATGCGCACTGTCAATGCTCACTTGGTTGGTTCACCCCGAGCAACCGTCTAAACTTCCGGTATGTCCGCGTCCAAGGTTCCGACTCGATGCTGCGTCAGGTCTTTAGTTCCACCCAGAGTCAGCGAAGCTTGGAGTTCATGGCACAGTCAGTAAAACGAATCTTTGCCAGTGGATTATTTTCTCATTTTTATCTT